>APFE030523292.1:0-18976 GCA_000404065.3 Pinus taeda | reverse complement strand
TGTCACTTGGTCAGCCGGCACAAGTCCGCTAGGGGCTTTAGCCAACTTCTATGAGTTCTCAGAAGAAGCTTTTAAGTGATGGATGAAAGCTAACTCAAAGGAAGCTAATCTACTTGCGAAAAGAAACTGAAAGCCACAAAGGAACGCAAACCCTAACAAACCCTAATTCTACCATCTAGTCCTACTAATGCAAAAATGAGAACGAAAACTACTGAAAGAGGTGTCATTACTTCCATGAAGGTAAAATACATGTGTCTAGACTATCTTTGTCCTAGGAAAGCATCTTTTTGTATTTTTTGATTAAGTGTCGATTTTCACATGCATATGCTTGAACTGTGCTTTACTGTGCAGGGGTGGATCAAGGAAGAGGAATGCTTGGAAATGGTTGGGGAGGTTCAGGG
Organism: Pinus taeda; assembly: GCA_000404065.3. Lineage (NCBI taxonomy): Eukaryota > Viridiplantae > Streptophyta > Pinopsida > Pinales > Pinaceae > Pinus > Pinus taeda. Next base: position 18,575 of record APFE030523292.1, on the reverse strand, counting down.
AGGGTCTAAGGAGTCCCTGACACTCTTCTAGAGAGTTCCACATGGTTTGGCTATCAGGAAACCTCCCTTGTGAGCTTCTACAGGAAGTCTGCAGGGGTTCTACAGGATGGTTCAGAATTTCTACAAGAAGTTTCATAATTTCTACAGGATATTTGGAAATCGGTATTTAGGGGATGGATGAGTGAGGGAAGGTGCATGGATGGATCTGGAGGTAGGATATGGGTCTAAAAATGGCCTAAGGACTGGTGGGTGGATTGGTGAAGAGATGTAGAAGGTTGACTTGGCTTAAAGAAGGCTAAGGCAACGATGAGTAAGGAGGTAAGGATTCGTGGACAAAAAGGATAGATAGGGAACGAGAAACTTAGCTAAGAGACAGGACAGGTGGCTCAAATGATGCTTTGGGTGGATGAATGAATGAAGAAGATGCACTGCACGGTGTACCTTGATCAAATCAACAAAGGCCTGCAAACGATCAAATTCTAAACTAGTCTAGTCTAACCATCAATCAACATAAATGAGCAGCAACTTTATTTGGGAAGAAAACTTTGTACACCATCTATGCAAAGAAACATTTTCAGATGTCTAAACCCATGACTAATCTCTACTAATAAAACAAGCACTCTAAAGATTGCATAAACAAGCAAACTAGTGTTTTTGTGAGGCAGCATTGTTTCCTCAATTCCAGCCCCAAATCCAATAAGGATGAGGTGAAACCAGGAGTGTGGTTGTCCCTTTTCTTGGAGGTTTTTCTGTTATTATCCTACCAAAACACCTAAACCAATGTCATTCATAAACAATGATCTATTCCAGCAACATAACGAAATCTACTTAAGAGAAATATGTTCAAATGCATAAAGGAAAACAATTATACGTAAAGGAAAAGTAACAATACAGAAAGGAGGTCCTAGGCTCTCAGGTTGGGCCCAACCCTGAGAGCTTTGGCTCCTATGAAAAACTCAAATTTGATAGGAAACCAAACTGCTTCTCATTATCCAAAAATAATCATAACAGTCATGCCAAAAATGGCTATAAAGGAACAAAATAGAGCTGCAGAACTGAGGTGCAAAGTACACAATAGTTTCAAAAGTCTTTTTACGAAGGCCGAGGCCTCAACATCTATAGATCACAAGGGACCTAGCTGACCACCTTAATTTTTGGAACTTGGCTATCAAACTGTGAGTTAAATAGTCCCTTTCTAAATGCTGCTTGGTTGCCTTCTAGATTCGGTTTGGTGGTCTTTGGAGCTCGGAGTTGGAGGTGAGGATCCCGAGGAAGGGTCATTGAATGCCATAGGCACCCCCCCTTCAATTCCTCACCTCAGGCTTGGCTGCCTTATAGCTCATGATTGCTTTGACTTTGCTCCAATGTATGTCAAAAACCTGAAATAGACACGTGTTAACCACCTAGGAAAAGTGGCTTCCCTTATTCGTACCAAAGACATAAACATACTAAAAATAATGCATAAACTATAGAAAATGATGGATTTGAACAAGGACTGAACAAGGAAAGTTAGGCCAAATGAGCCCAACAAGTTACCAATTTTGGGGCTCATCACCATGAAAAACCCCCTCAAAAGCAGGTAAAGAAACATGTTAAGCAGATATGGAGGAAGAAAACCTATTGCAGTCATTGCGATATAAATGGCCATCAAAGAGCCACTTGTTGGAGGCTCCATCCAGAGAAGCACCTTAAAGACAAAGCATCTGTGCATGAACTAGGTGAAGCGGTTGTTCGAAAAGCAAAACCACCACAAGGAGGTGACCCATTCACATTGATAAGTGAAAGATGGTTTCTAGATATGTTAGTGTTTCATGGTCGTACTTTTGTAAATCATTTGTTGCATTTTAAAATGTAAAAGTGATCATGTATTTTCCATCACTTGTTCAGCAACAATGATGTCTGGTCTTATTTTGAGTTGCATGTTGAACTATGAAAGTGATGTCGTGTTTCCATCACTTGTCAAAAAAATAGTGTTTGGCCTTATGTTTGTAAATCATGTGTTGCAGTGATGATGTGTTTTCCATCACTTGTTGAAGCAACAATGATGGCCTTGTGTTCGTCGCTGGGGTAGTGTCCATCTTGATGTAAACTTGGCCACCGAGTATGTGTTATAAACTCGTGGCAACTCTGGGATGCTTGGGTCATTAGTTGGTCATGAAAGTCAAGCACGTAAATTGAAAAATAATGTACTACAGGTTGCAAATGTGGTAGGTGTCGACTCATCACTTAAGGCTCCGAAGAACAAAGGTGAAGGAGATGGAAGCGATACCTTTCAGGACGCTTGTGATGCAGTCAAGGTATAGAGAAGTTGTAGATTATTTTTCATGCTTTTGGAGGACCAAAAGCTCCTCAGTGGGGAGGATTGATCCAGGTGGCTCTAGAGACACACACGGGACAAAGAGGGCTTCTGAAATCTCAAAAATCAAAGTGATTAGAATGTTTTGAACTAGGACCAAAGCGTAGATCTCGTCATCCTAATCATGGTTGTGTGAACGGTTCGTCAATCCGAGCTTGTATGAGGGAGAATAAGCCAGTCAAAGTTCTGGTTAAAGTTGGATTGTGGGCCAGGTTTAAGTATCCTACAATTTGACTGACCCCGAGGCATGAAACCTAGATCCAGAAGTGGGAGAAATTATTGCCTCCTTAATTTGTCTAATAACCCTTATGTTAGACAAAATTTTAAAAACGCCCTCTTTTTAAAAAATAAAAATTAAAAAAATATAATGTGGTGGCGGGCCACCACCCCCAATACCATATAACACAACAAAATATTAATATTGGGAAGGATCGACGGCCATGACCCTGCTGGTCCAATCGCACCCACCAAAACTGTCATATGTTTAATGTGTAAATGGGGTGGGCACATGCCACCTCTGGTGGACCTGGTCCACACCCCCACCAATTAAATGATGATAATGGCACGAGTAAAGGTGTCAGCGGGGGTCGAACCTGCCCAACTCACGTGGTCGACTCCTAAACGGGTGGCCCCATGTAGTACGACAAACCAAAAAAAGTACCACCATATACATACGCGTCAACAAAACCATAGTCAACAACCCATTTAATGCACCATTGAAATGTGCACCATTGAATTCAGTGTTACGAGAGTGATGGGGGCAGGCCGCCCAATGCGGAATGAATCTCAAGTAATCACTCTTAAATTATCAACTAAGGGAATCATAGACTTGTGAATCATTATGTAATGTTTATGTAATCACCAAGTGTACAAATGAGATACTAAATAAATTTTGTATTATTTTCTTTATGACGAATGAAACTATATGATTAATATCCAACTATCTATATTAAAGAACCATAGCTCTATAGCATGAGTCTTTTAGAAATGAAATGTTGTAGGGTTTACTTGTTGATGCCACACAACTACTTATTTCCTTCAAAATTAAGTGTCATTGCTGAAAGTAAAGTAGAATATAAATTCTTAATACTACACAAAGGAAATGGAAATCGAAAGGTAAATTCAAATGTTAGAAGATAAACTTATTATGTAGTGTGTTGAATCACACAACAAATCCCTACAACCCATAGGTTTATGGAACATTGGTGAAGCGATGAATCATATTAACAAAGATAGCATAAATGTTATAGTTATAGAAACATTCAAACCATTCTTTATGTGCAATGCACAACAAATGTAAAGATTCATTGCTAGAAACTTCTCTAAGTGGGTTGTGCTTGAAGAGGATAAGTAAATCTCTTCTTCGTGACTTTTTAACATAGAAGAACGACAAAATTTTTGTTTCATAAAGAATATTCAAAATTACAAACTCTAGTGTGTATCTTTTTCAAGCCTAGCTATAAGAAAACTCAAACCCATCATTGTATACCCTAGTAGAGCTGCATATGAGTATATTTATATGAATATTACCTAAGGTCCATGCTAAAGAAAACTGATCTATGAACTAATAGCCTTATCCCCCAAATTACCAATTCCTACTTCATTAGTTAAGGCAATATGTTTAGAACTGGGATACTGGGGTGCATGCTTTGTTTTTGACAAGGGAACACATGCCTAGTTGGAGGATCTATGCCATGTTTCTTTCTATTGATCTATTAATAATAAATGGATTTTATGGAATGGATGGTCATCTCCCTCCTCAACCTAGGTTGAGAGGCTTGCTAGATAACTCACGGTTCTACTCTCTTCATTAGTCTATTACTTCCAATGGAACATCACGTTGTGATTTTTATAACAACTCCCTTTATTGCATGTATTAATAAAATAATGGGAACCCCTTTAACTTTTTAGCATATTGTCCAAATTTATTTTTATAGTTTTTTATTTTCTTGCAATGGTATTACCTTAACCTTATATTGTTGTCCTAAAAAAAATAAAGGCAGAACCGATACCTCACTACCCCACTACCTTGCATGTTTTTAATTTCATCACTTTTTAAAACTCCAGTATCCAAGTGTGTTGGTATGATGGAGATTCGCACCTTTATTTACATATTTTTACACAACAATAAATGTAGTACCTAAGAATTCTATAAATTTTCATTTCATTAAATCATGATACCCTAACATTTTGGTATGACAAATTGACATGCCACCTCAAAATCTATCGCACAATCATTAGCTGACATGTGGTAGTTTCTTACATGTCCATTGAAAAATGGAACTTGATTTTCTATATTTAATGGTCCAAAAATGACCTATCCAAATGAAAAGTCCTCTTTCTACAACCTCCATGTCATCGCTTCTGACACCATGTTTCCATCATTCTTAGAAAATATCCACTATGCATTCTTCTAGTTAGTGTTCAGTAGAAGACCTGAATATGAGTAAAATCTCGAACTTTCTTTAAAAAAAACCTGGTATCCCAATGCCCAATATCAATAATAATGATTAATTAATGTATTAATTTGAGATATCAATGCAATTAATACAAAATAGGTTTACTCATTTTCTAGATAAATAAATGGTTTGGGTTTGAAAAATAACATAAAGTTAATGTAACTGTTATCAAGTTGTTTCAAATTTTGAATATAATTTCCAATTCTCCTATTTCCTAGCCACATGGTACATAAATGTCGTTAATGACACTTATTGAACTCAATAATTGTTAAAATGACTACTCTGCATTCATTGATTATTTTGCATTCTTGTAAGAGTTTTACTGTTGAAGTTAATGTTTTCCAAAATAATCCTTGTAATTGACTGCCTAGTTTCAATTCTAACAAAAGTAAGTTTAAACTAATTCATTAGGATAAATTGATTATTGTCATGCAAAAAGTGTCGTTATATGTTTTTTTGAATAATTTTACAAGATTGGAAAATCCTTCGAAGTGAGAAGCAAAGTAGCAAAAAACCAATGATCCTCTTGAGGATGACAAAAATAACGCTAACTCAATGCTCTTTTTAGACACCACATACAGAATTAGCATCAAATGCAAAAGCTATAGTGAAAATTTTGAATTGTTAGAAATAGTGGATTTCTTAGAAGAAGAGAAACAAGTTGTTTACAATTTTGTAGATGTTGAACACTCATCCCTTCACAAGATTGTAGCCAATCCAAGTCTCATTAAATATTCATATGTGGTATGTTAGACAATCTCTCATGTTAATTTATAAGCATAAAATAATAGGATATTTCAAACCTAAAGATATTGAAAACATATATAGGTTACCCAAGGTTGAAACTAGATTTGATGACTAGTTCCTTAGTGAATTCATAGATAAGGAACTCACAACACTGTAAATAAAAATGGCATAACTAATCAGGGATTGGTGGTATGATGATGTTGAGTTTGATTTGAAATGAAAAGGGTTATACCCCATTGACCACATAAAAGTATCCCCAACAACAATTGCTACAATGTCGTGAAGACTTTATGGAGAACCTGATGCACTACAATTCAAACTAGAATGGGTTTCTTTGTTAAATCAAGTATTTGATAAAGGGAATATTTTCTATTGGGTAGTAATTTTATAAAATAATTTGTAGAAACATGTTGAAAAGATGTCATCACCTCCTCCTGGTTTTATTCCATAAATTTTCATGTACACACACACACACACACACACACACACACACACACATATCTGTGTGTGTGTGTGTGTGTGTTTGTTGTTGTAAACACTAAGATGTCAAAGAAAAGGAGTGATTTTAAGAGATTTGTAATAATTTCAGGATAACATTACATGAACTTTTTTAAAACCATCCACCTCCTAAATTTAGAAGACACCATAGACGGTATTTTAGATAGAATATTAGTTTGTTGATGAAACTTTCTCTTATAGTAGGATTTATGGATGTGAGGGCCCTCCTTATGCACTACCATGTTATGTCCCAAATAGACCAGTCTTTAGATAAATATTTTTTTTTTAATAATATGTCTAGAGGAATCGACAACTAGGTCGGTCTAGTACTAATGTGACACAAAGGTTATGCCGACCATTGTCACCATAACCCATATGCGAACAATACCACATAACACATGGCCATGGGTAAGTAATTAGGGATTTGAATATAGGACCTTTGTACTCACGTTTACTTTACATTTTTGGTTTGCTAAGTGAACTCCCCGATAGGGGGGGTTGGAGGTGGGGGGCGGGGTACTTAGAGAAATGGCTTATCAAACAATTAGAAAAGGCATTGTATGACCATTAATGGCTAGTTAAAAGAGGGTTTGGCCTTCATTTCCATTCAAGTTAGGAATATATCCCTTATCAAATGTTAAGCATGCAAATATTGAAGTGAGGAGTCTTGAAACTAAAAACAATTCCTATATAGATTTCAAAAGAAATGACCCTAAGGATATTATGCAAAATCATTGTAAGACTTTAAAATGTTAAAGGCATATACTCATGAAGATTTCCCTTTTTATAAGGTATTTAAAACAACTCAATTGTATTAAGTGTTTATCAAAATAATTGAAGAATTTGTAGAGAATCCTAATAGAATAGCGTTTTTATCTTTTCAACATCGTAGGAAAATGTCGTTGGGAAGTACATTTCAAACTAATAGTCAATCTCAACAATGGAAAATACAGGGTGAAAAGTCATAGGTTGAAAAGCAATAGATTGAAAAGTTATAGTATTAACAATCACAACAACAATAGTTGGTAAAAGAACAAAAATAGGAGGAACAAATTAAACAAGATAAAATCATTTGCACGGATTTATAGACAACAAAAAAAGATGAGACTGGTTGCTGCAAAATCTATCAGGACTTGTATAGGGGTACCTTACAAGGAAAACAATAGACTAAGTGACAAAAATAGTGTGATGGTCCAATTTAACCACACTCGAAACCCTCTTCTCTCTATGGATTTTCAGTAATGGGAGGAGTCCCGATTATATATATATATATATATATATATATATATATATATATATATCACCTAATAGGTATTATGAGATTGAAGGTACAAGGTGACATGAAAATTCTTCCAAGGGAAAGACACTATTTCCAACTATGAAAAGGAGGCAATTCACGTTCCTTGCAAAGGCAAAATATGGGAAACACAAAACCTAGGGTTTTTTTGATAGGTTGAGAGTTGAGATGGCCAAATGTTAATATGTCAAGAAAGGGTTTTCCCACAATGTGTTTCAACAAGGTTATGGCACATGGAACCCTCAAGAAGCTCACAAATTGAAGTTATAACCAAACTAGGGTTTACCTTAGGGAAAACAACTAGGGAGAGATAACAATGGATAAAATTGGAATTATTTCCCACCAAAGGAATATATTTTGGCATAATCTCTACAACCCTCGATGTCTAGACTTTCCAATTCCCAAAATTCCTCCTCCTAGTGAATTTTCTCTAAGCCACAGTTAAGACGCTTGGCCTCAAGAGGGTCAAATTAGGTAAGAGAGAGGAAGGGAAAATTTATGGATAAAAATCAACTTGATCATCAAAAAACGATGGCCAATGACTAATCCTTGGGTTGATGGAGTCTATGTATTCTTTAGGTGGGATAAAAATTGCAAAGGAGTAAGGATATTTTGATGCCCTAACATCAAAACCCTAACTTTTAAGCTTATGAGGGACCCAAATTCACTTGGGAGAGCTAAGGTAAGATTACCAAGGGAATTTTCATTCACATACCATGCAATGAGTAATGCATGCAATAATATGACCTAGCTTCCATAAAATTGATATTCAAAAAATTAGAGCATGATACTTAACCTAGATCATCAATTTATTCGATACATTAGACATGAAATCAAAAATTTTCAATAAAAAGTACATGCAAGACAATATTCATGTACAATACGATCCAAGGAAACTTCTACAAATAAAAGAATATATCTACAAGAGAAAATTTTCTCCATAGATCACATCTCTATGATAGGAAAAAGAGGTTGAAATTCTCAGTAAAGAGGCGGAATTCATAAATGATGATGATGGTGAAGGAAATAGTCCTCTCCTCTATTTATATGAGAAGGAAAAGTATCTAATTAGCCTCAAATCCCCTAAAATATAAGTGTCATTACAATATCACCTTGATTTACAAGCCAACACAATTAGCTTAGACATAAAAATCAAGTGAAATCCCACATTTGTGAGTCATAACCCTCATACGTTTGACATCGTCATTGAAATAAGCTCCAAGTGGTAAGTGTTGAGGCTTTTGAGTGCCAAGTGTGGTTTAGAAGCCTTCGAAAATCATAATTTGAGGGTTGGCTCTAAAATCTATGTCAAAATGCCTCTATGGTCCCAAAAATCCACTTGGGGTGCTAGAAAGTGGTCTCCTAGCTCTCAAATAGCTCAAAATACCCATCTCTGGTGCTACTAGCCCTCCCATGTCTTACAAGGTGAGATTGTCCTCGTATGGGCCCTAAATCAACTAATTCCATTCAAAAGGTGCTAAGGACAACCTGGGGGCATGTTAGTCTAGTTGTATCATCTTGAAGAAGCATCAAATGTAGTGCAAAGTGGTAGAATGTCTTGGGTGAAAGAGGTTCCCAGGGCTACTTGTGTTGTGTTGCTACTGCTCAGAGACCCAAGGTTCTAAACAGTTCACCTATGGGTGCTAATATGATTCTCAAATGCCTTGGGTACTTGTGGGTAGGTAAGGTACCCATTGGTTGGGCTATTGAACCACCTAAAAATCACAACATAAAGTCGAGTGAAAGTAACCAATTGTTAGGTATACTAATGATTATTGCAACTAAGTGAACCAATATTGAAAGTAATGGGCTATTTAACACTTCAAATAAGGCTTCCGTTCCAAAATTAAGGCCTTGAACTCGTTATGTTGTTTCCTCCCTAGGTAGCAGTGCATAAAGGACAACCCTATTAGGTGTTTCCAATCCCTAAGGGGTAGTAACCTTTCCCTAGTCCATTGTTTAATTGATAAACATCAGCGAATATTAATGATGAAACTGAGAGGAGAAGACTTCATGGCCAAATGACATGGTCAAGGGGACCAACATGATGGGGATCCACATCCTTAGTGTATATATGTGAGGAGGGAGAAATCGTGGATGAATGAATTTCCAACTCAACCTTTATTTTCCCACCCATCTTGTGCACCTTTTACTTTTGCTTGATTTTTATTTGTATTATTAATGCTCATAGCTCAAAGGGTTGGAGATTACTTTGTACGATGTATAGAAATTGTAACCCATTAATTATGAGGCAACCCATCAGGCTTGAGACATGCAAGGGTTCCTTTTATGATGTAAAAGAGAAACATGTGCTCAAGAACCAGGTGATGGCAATTAAGAGTGAGGTAGAGCTCATGCTAGCCTTTTTCCCACATGCTAATTTATATGTCCTGACCATCTTTTGAATTTTGGTTATTTCTTTAATTTTTCTTGCGGCCATTATATGCTCTTTCTTGTTCTTCTAGCTACATCACCCTCCGAGGGAAAAGTTCTGAGCCCCACTCAGGTATGAGGATGGATGGTTGCCAAGTTCCAGAGAATCAATGGTCAATTAAACCCGAAACAATGGATGTCAAATTAGGGCTTGTAATGTATGAGGAAAATCGATAAGTATGGAATGGGGATAGATGGGACTATGCTATCTTAATCAAGGTTTCAAAAGTAATGCCCCTCCCATACCCATTAGGCCATTAGAGGATGTCCCACTGGATTAGGGTTGAAGATTAACCACCCATTTAAGATGAGGGAACAAGATCATGGTCAAAATCCATGTTCCTTCTTAGTCACTCCATAACCAATGTAAAATTCCAAAATACAAACGAGTATAAGCACCTGATTGCAAAATGAATAAAGTACCTTTTGATCAGAAGCCCACCTTTTTCCATGTGCTCCTTCTAGATGGTGAGAAGCATATAACTGGTGTAGTTGGAAGAGATATAATGACACATCATCATTGGCCAATGGTGGTTGTTAGGGGCTATTGGTTGGATGACTAGATATAAAGAATGGGATTTTTTTTTTCCTATAGGGTTACCCATTTTGGTGGGTAACAAGACCCAAATATACCAATCTGAGGAAAATATATGTGGCATTGCAACTACTGCTATTAGTAAAACCCCTTTGTCAATCTATCTAGGTATTTATTCCCTTGGAATAAGTTATGTAGATTTTATTGAGCCAATAGAGGAAAGAACAATTCCTTTAAGTGAATATTTTGTTAGCACTTCGAGGAATGCTATAATTTAAGGAGAGCCCACTAACATAAATATGGAACAAATAGAAGAACCTCCTCCAAAACAAGTAACTATATGAGATGCATATAAGTTGAATCTAGAATAATTTGAAAATGAGGTGGGAGATTCAATTGGAGAATATACTCATGCAAGTAAATGGCATATCAACAATATCAAGGATACCATCAAACAACAACAAGAAAACATTAAAAGAGGCTGAAGAAGAAAAAATCTCTTAGTGAGATGGAATATCAACAACAAGTAAATCTTATTAAATATGAATAATAAGGTCAACTTGATGATCTTGAAAAACACTTGGAATAGGAAAAAAAAATCAATTAAATTATGCCTCTATTTGATATTTTTCTTGTTCACCCATTAGAGAAAATTCAGTTGTTTCATTATCACTTTCATCTTTTCAAAATGGATAGATAGCAGGAACATCAGAGGATAACAAATTCATACCTGATAGTTCATCTTCATTCTGAAATGATTCTGAATCTGAAGAGCTTCTTATACATAATCCCCAATCGATTCTCCCATTGTCATAGTTCTTCTATGATGTCTTCTTCTTCTTCGGTGCTTTCTTCTTAAGCTTCTTTCCCATTGTTCCACAGATCTCCTTCAAGCGATCAAGCTTCTACCAAAGGACCTGCTCTGATACCAATTGTTGGAAATAATACTGAGAGGGGGGTGGGTGAATCAATATTATCAAATCAGTAAAACTTTTTCATTTCCATACTTAGATACATATACGCTACTTCAGTTAAGTGAACCCGCGTGTATACGCGACTGTGTCTATAATGCAACTAGCGTATATCCAGAATAATTATAGATTCTAGATAATCCATTATATGTTAATCTTTAGATAATGCATCAGAACTTCATTGACCATATGAACAGTAGATAGAAGCAGAAAAACAGAACAGATCATCAACACAAGAAGCACACATGAACACCATATATAAGGTGGAAACCCAATGTGGGTGAAAACCACCTGCTGCAAGTCGTCTCAATCTTCTTTAATAAGAAATTCTTTTTACAATAGTTTTGTACTGGTGCAGGCTTATACCAGTACACAGAATTCTACCTGCAGAAGGCTACAACCTTCTCTCGTTCTCACGACTCTCCTGGAAGGGAGCTACAACCCCCTTTGCTCTTGTACTAGCCGATCCATTTACTACTACGCAGGTTGCTACCTGCTGAAATGCTCCAACCTTTACTTGTTTTCCAGCTGCTACTAGAAGGGAGCTACCACCCCCTTGGCTCTTGTACTAGCTGATGTACTAGTATGTAGGTGTCGACCTACCGAAGGCTACAACCTTCTCTTTCTTCCTCCAGGTACCACGTTTCATCAATTTTCAGATTGGATACACTGAAGCACAACTCTATAATATGAAGGCCACGTTTCATCCAAATTTCATACTGGACCCATCAATATCATTGAAGCACACAATCAATCAGTACTTGCATTATCAATCTTTGAATCACCCAATACTGAATCACTGAAACCCTGTCAACAAAAAGCAGTAACCAGAACACAGAGCAGAACCTTGAACTCTGCAACACTATTCAGAACCAACTGTATCATCAAAAATCATTCATTAAAGTGCATACGCTACTTGGAAGTGCCGAACCAGCGTCTATACGCAAATTCACCAAGGCGAACTAGTGTATATGACATTAATTACTTATTTATAACTTTGCTGCACTTCCTGACTTCAAACATACTCAGATCATTACATATACAAAGATAATATGTATGTTAGCACCCAGATCCTGTTCATCCGATCACATAAAGATAAGTCAATCTAATCGTGATTCATTATCGATCTCATCCATCAAAACTGAAGCTAAACATACTCTATCAATCTGAATATGCAGAATACTGATACGAGTAAATAGTCATTAGAACTCATCAACAACCAGAATCACCTATAACTTCAAACATCATAGCTCAAATGGTATACGCTACTTGAACAACCCAAACATGCATACATACGCGCTTTTACCAAAGCCAACCTGCGTATAGATCTATAAATATTCAATCATGACTTGCAGCGATTTCAAACTTAAGTTATACCCAGTTCAGAACATTACATGCGTCAGTATATAGATCTAGAACAAGCATAATCAACCATATAGAGATAGTTCATTTCAAACCATTTGATCCCGATCTATCCTTAGATCTTGTTTTCCATCAACCGGTAAGATCCCTCCTTAGCTTAGATCAAGCAATGCATCATAACCCATATCCTGCATATTGGATCTCATGCTATATCAGATATTCAAGTATTTTTCCATGCCCTTGCCTAATGATATTCTTCTCCTTTTATAGTCTTGCCTTTCACAATACCACGGTCCAAAACCATAACAATTCGATACCATGAACCCAATACCTGGGATCAACACTTATGACGAGATACCATGGTCCAAAATCATAGGTTCAAATACCAAGGACTAACTGTCATGGACCAAAAGTAAGTTCTCCAACCTATACACACTTTTCCTTGCATGAAAGTGCGTGTATACGCATATGCGCCTTGGGAACGTCCAACCTGCGTGTATACGCAGCTTCGTCAAAGTGAACATGCGTATATATATTTTCTCTTCATTCTTGTAGTCTGATCATCAAATCCTTGCTGTTGATCTGCTGCACTATGATCTATCATCTGTGTGATTTGCCATCAAGGACAACACTTGTCTCATAATGCCAACAAGGCTCACATACTAGTGAGGATTTCCATACCAAACAAGTATAGGTCTAATTGGGACCTTGATCAGATGATTTCTCCACATTGTCTGTTAAGAATCTTTCCAAGCATTAACAATTTTTGGCAATAGAAGGATGGTTCGAGATAAGGAATGGCACATAAAGCAAAACACGACTCTAAGTCACATTCAAAAAGATATACACAACCCTCAATACAATCCTTATATTGAGTCTCTAGTGAAATTACTCAACAACTTCAATCAACAAAAGATATACCTTCCCAATATATACATCTGGGACTTTTAATAAGAGCTCAAGTAAAGTAACTCGGTCAACAACCAGTTGATTACACTATACTGGCTAAAGTTAAAAAAGCTCAAGCTGAGGATTCCTACAGTATCAAATCCTCCTTGTAGCCCTCCATATCAACCTTTCTCATTTGGTTCTAGCTCATCTTCAGTAGAAGGACATATTAAGAAATCTACAACTACAATTATGGCAAGAGTTCAACAGCCAATAATATACAACATGAATATGTTGTATGCCACCTTTTCGTTACGCTTTTGAAGGAAGAACATCCATTTGGTATTTTGCATTATCTGAAGGATCAATAACTAATAGGTATGATTTCGAAGATAAATTTATGAAAAAATTGGTGATGATAAAGCACCAACAACTTTAGTCCTTGAATTGTCTAGAATTAAAATGAATTCAAAGGAAAAAATTAAAGATTCATGACCCTGTTGAATAAAATCCCTATAGGTTCTAGGCCTACAACCAATGTTATCATTTAATTCTATACGATTTCTCTACCTTCCTCAATGGTTATTTTTCATCATGAGATAAGGTAAAACCACATTGAATGACACTATGCAGGAAACTCTTGATGTAGAGAAAGAAATGATGAGTATTTATAGGAAAACTCCAGTTGAATATAAGAAATCCTTTTCACCTATTAGGAAAATAAATACAACTAAACAAACATATGAAAAGAAAGGTAAATAAGTTTTAGACATGGAGAGTTTACATAAATTGGTTAAAAATATTGCAAATTATATCATTGATATCAAGAAGAATGTAGCGAAATAATATACTTTGAAGAGATCATCATGGAGACTTTTCATTAAAAAAAACACTCTAGCTCCTAGTAATCAAGTATTCTCTGCTGAAAATTATAATGAAGAAAAACAACATCAATAAGAAAATTATGATGATGAGAGAAATCAACATATTCCTGAAGTAAATATCACTTAGGATAATGTAGAAGGTATAATAGACGATGACGAGGACCAACATCCTTAGGAAGTTATTGTTGTACAAATAAGAAGTAAAGGTCCTCCATCTAATATTCAAAAACCATCTTCTTCCTCTCTACCAAATAATTATCAACCTTTAGACAAGACAATTACTACGACTATGGTGATATCTTATCAACTTAAATAAGATATAATTGAAGACATGAAGAGAATTTGGGAAAACATTTCCTTTTATGAGTTATAGAAGTTAAAACAACAACAAAAAATAAATTACTTAAAGCTTTGGAGAATATTTTTTTTTAAACTAAAGCAACCTCGGGTGCAAGTAAAGATAAAGTCAAGTCTGTCCAAAATCCTTATTCAATTCAAGATAAGTAGAATAGTGAAAATGTTATAATACTAGGAGATAAATCTAATTCTCACACACCACATTTTCTTGAACTTTTGAAATCTTTAACTGAAAGCTTCATAACATTTTAGTGGATTTTGTGCTTCATCAAATATAATGGCCTATTCTATGTGTAAAAAAAATGGTAAACCACATAAATACACTACACAAATAGTATAAACAATGTTACCAGCTTAACGAGAATTGTAACCTCAAACTATAACTCTAGCCCAAAAAACCCCTATTTTTGTGCAAAAAACATTAAAATACACTTTGAAATAAAAAAATGATGATGCTGCATCACCCTTTTTTTTTAAATGTTAAAATTCCAACATTTTTCATCCATGGCATTAAAAAACAAAATCATGATCATGGAAAACCTTAAAATTCAAACAATTTTCAACCATAGCGTTAAAGGTCAAATATCATAACTCTAAAACACCTTAAAATTCTGACATTTTTCAACCATGGAATTAAAACCAAATATCACAAGTATAAAAACCTTAGAATTTCATCAACTTTCAGCCACGACATTATAATCCAAATATCATGACTAAAAAAACATTAAAAATCGACGCCTAAATCAAAGATTCATTTTACCAAGAGTTTAGGTCAAATATCATAACTCTAAAACACCTTAAAATTCAGGCATTTTTCAACCATGGAATTAAAACCAAATATCACAAGTATAAAAAACCTTAGAATTTCATCAACTTTTAGCCACGACATTATAATCCAAATATCATGACTAAAATAACATTAAAAAAAACACCTAAACCAAAGATTCATTTTACAATTTTTATTTTTTATTTTTTATTTTGTCTTCTAATGGCTAAAAGTATAGCTCTTTTGAGCTCTTATCCTAAGACAACTTGATCCATTTTCAATGTGGCAATAAAATTGCAATATTTTTTTAACGATGGCTTCTAAAATCATCATTAGTTTACACAAAATCATAAAAAACACACTAAAAAGACAAAAATGTGGATGTAACACAATTTTTTATTTTATTTTTTAATTAAAAAAATAATTAAAAAAGAAAAGAAAAGGAAAAAACCATTTGTTTGTATGCAAGTCTACTCATCTATTAAGAATGCACAAGAAAGATTACAAAGAGGCATACAAATCCAATATCAATGTCCAACAACACAGGGAATGAGCATAGCTTGAATGTATGCGATAAAGAATAACAAGGGAGACAAGGGGAAACAAAAGAGATAATAACAAAAGAGTCACCCAACTTGGGGACTTCCCTTAGAGTGACTTTTATTTCATTTATTTTTAGAAAACTTGATTTAACCTACTGGAGGTGGGTCACCCAAATTTACTTGCAAATTATCATTGAGGGCCGAAGGAGAGTCCTTATTAGAATAAGAAGATGTCGATTCATGCACTTGCTTCAAAGCACCCAAAGAAACATCTTTATTCACCAATTGCATATTTGCTAGGGGAACTAGGTTCACTGTTGAATCCTCATGAGTCTGATGAGGAGCGGAAGTCTGAGCCTGATCCCCTAAAATCATATCATCATTAGATCCCTCATCCTCTTGGTAAGAAGTATAAGAAGTGTCACCCTCTATAGGGGGCAAGTCATAAGGCTTCCAACACTTCGATTTATAAGTTCTATTGTGTTGTTTCTTGTTAGAATTTAATAGAGTGAAAGAATTCCACAAATGGCCTGTTTAAAGACAAGAGTGGAAATGAAAAGTAATATCATCATGATCCATATATTTGATCCTATTATAATCACCAATTTTTAAATTGATTTTATCTAGAAACCCTTTGTTGATGTCAATTTCCACATAAATGTTGCAATAGATGTAAAGGTCGATCTACTCACGAGAGAGATTTGTGGCCAGAAAAGGTCCCATGGAGTCTCCTACGCACTGAAAAACTGAAAGTGCCAAAGGTGAGCAAATAGATTAGGAAGCCGAACCCAAATTTGAAGCTTTGTAATGATTGTTGTATAAGGGTCAAAATTTGAAAAAGGGGTTATGAACCTACGAGCTTTACCCTATAACCGAGGTCCACTAGTTATGGTTTTTTGATAATCTTCTGATTAAGTGGAAATCACTATGAAGAAACCTTTTAAGCAAAAAATAACCTTGCATTTCTTGGTCTAGGATGAATGGATCCACTTATAAAAATCAGATGAGTGTAGCCATAAGCCATTGAAGTGACAGATGAGGCTTGACTCAACATAGAGTTGATGGATGCCCTCTAGTTTGGGGTGTGGTATTTCATCCAAGAGAAATTCTTTAAATTTGTCGACTTGAAATGATTTAGGAGTCACCTAAGGTTGAGTGACTTATTGGGGGAATTGGTTGTAGACAACATCTTTGTAAGAGAAAGCTTGAGAAGAATAAGGCTTACCCACTACTCCCCCACGCAAGTAAGGGACCATAATACAATAACATCTTTATAGATATTGTAAATTGAAAGAAGGGAATAATCATCCATATGCTTACCCATGATTTGATCTCCAAAGAAAGCTTGAGATCTTTCACTAAATCCATATATTTGAACCACAGAAGCACAATGTGCTTGTATAGTAGCTTGATGAATATCTAGAAAGAGATACGGGGAGCTTGGGGTCGAAGGAACATTCCTCTGAGAGAGCAAGGTGGTGGGCTAGCAAGACCATTGCCGACGTTGAAGATCATATTTCTAGAAACAAGATAATCTAGATCGCTTGGTATCTAGTGCACTGGATCATTAACACATAAAGGAAGATGTAGAGGAGATGAAACCTACAGAGCTTGGCTTGCATCGAGAGCTAATGCAACCAAAGTATAAGTGGCGACACTTAGTAGAGTTTGAGTCACCATCCTTGCATGAGTCTTCAACTATTAAAAAAAGCAATAAAAATTGATTAAAAACAAAAAATTAAAGAATTAAAGAATTAAAAAAATGCAATGAATTTACAAAAATGTTATATATATAAAATATATTAAAAAATTATCCACGAGGTTTTGATAAAGGGGAATTGGGTGCTCTATTAAGGGTACTCTTGATGTGAAGTCACCGATTCAATTCCTCCCGATTGGGGTGATATTGGACATAAGAAAATGTAATTCCCACCAAGATTACAAATAACTAATATATATATATATAATATAATATATATATATATATACAATACACATACACATAGACATATACATATACATAATACATCATACATTATACATATACATATACATATACAATACTATATATATATATATATATATATACCATTTAAAAGAATGAAAAAATATAATTAAAAATATAAAAATAATGAATATAGAAAATTCATAAAATAAAATTAAAAAATAAAAAAATAAAAAAACCATAATATTAAAACAAAACCAAAAACAAAACTGAATGTCCACCAAATCGTTATATGTTGTGGGGTGGGTTCTATGGTATGAAAGAGGGTTGATGCTCGACATTTCCCTCCCCACACACCGCAAGTGTTACGGTCGCCTAGCCATTTGTGTGGGCAGAAGGGTGATGATCGACATCACCCTCCCCCACACCATATATTAAAACACACCTGTTTGGCAAGGTTTTTGAAATGTTATTTATTTATTTTTAATTTTTTAATTCTGTTTTTTAATGTGTTTTTTTTTTTTTCTTTTTTTTT
>APFE030523282.1:0-17202 GCA_000404065.3 Pinus taeda | reverse complement strand
TTTCTCAGCACATTTTGGTCCAGTCTCTGGTCAATGTTGGACACCAAACTCACGAAGTCCACAGCCTTCATCCTCAAACTGATGGCCAGACAGAGGTTGTCAATAGGATGATTGTGCACATTCTGCGCATGTATAACTCAAAGCATCCACGCACATGGGACGAGAGCCTCCCCTATGTTCAGCACAGCTACAACCGGGCTCTTCACAGCTCCACTGGCCATAGCCCTTTTCAGGTGGGGTTGGGATTCCAGCCACTATGCCCCATTGATGTGGCCATGCCACTTGCAGCTACTCACATGAATTCAGCTCATGTCCAGTCCGAAACAGATAAGGCCACCAGCTTCATTGAGTGCATCCAACATATTTTCCAGCAGGTCATGACATTCTTGAGAAATCAAATGCCAAGTACAAGCAGCGACATGATCAACATCGGGTGCCACACAAGTTTCAGGTGGGCGACAAAGTCTGGTTGCATTTGCAAAAGGAACGCCTTACTGGAGCCTATCGGAAATTGAGACCACTCCAATATGGTCCTTACACCATTACTAAGGCTATGGGAGAGAATGCATTTGAGCTCAGCATTCCCCCATTCCTTGGCCTGCACCCAGTGTTCAATGTGGACCGCCTTCGGCCATACTTTCCACCATTGCTAGACACATCCGACATTGCAGAACAGCTCCAACCCACGGAATTAAATCCAGATTGCATGGAACAAGCTGCAACTGATCGGATCATGGACACACAGATCAAGAACACTCGCCAAAAAAATATCCAACTGTATCGAGTTGTCAAAGCAGGCCAACTCCTTCAGCAGGGCAAGTGGTTCACGAGGGAACAGGTTCAGCAGAAGTTTCCTCATCTCATGGAGGAGCTCAACGCAATGGGGACCATTGCTTCCTAAGGGGGGAGGAATGATCCAGGTGGATATTGGTGGCCACCTGCCAAGTCCACCTGGACCCCCACCATTGTCTTTCTCAGCATTTTCAGTTTCCTTAATTGTAGCACAACTTACTATTTTTAGCAGTTTTTCGGGTCCTGAACTTCCGGAGCCGTTTTGAGGCCCTAAACGACGTTTTTTGGGATCCCAGGGGCAACACGGGTCCATGGAACATGGACCATGGACCGTGTTGCCGTTCCAACAATGATAGTACTCGAATAGATCTTTCTAATGAGCTATTGTACGCGTCAAACGGAGATCATATGCTAAAGTTACGACCCCGGGAAGTTGATGTACCAACTTACCCCCAAACGGGGCCCACAGTTTGGCGTTTCATCTCCTAGGGTTAGGTTTTGGAATGTTAAGGGTTTTCATTGTTTCTCAACAATAAATAGGCCTCGAGCCTCATTGTAACACAGTTCAGAGGCATGTAGCCATCACATCTCTTCTCAGAGATAAGCTACCATCGCCCTAGCTAGTTTATTTCCATTTCTGATTGTAAGCATGTTTCAGTATTTTCAATTAATGAAATGAAGTATTATTTCCGCTGCATCTTTGTGTATATGGTTATCTTTGTAATTTGTTGCATTCCTGTTTAAATCCGGATCAGAATCCCAAGTGGGTGCGGCCGAAAATAGTGAGGCCATACTTTCATTCTTCTGCTCGAAGTAGGTTTCCCAATAGTCCTTAACATGGGCGGCTGCTTTGAGAAGAGTGAAAACAATCTTTTCCCGACTTGAAAAATCATGAACAAAAAAATACCCATCTAGCAGATTTAACCATTTATCCATGGCATCTATGTCTATTTGACCCTTGAAGATGGGGATTTCAAAATTAACTTGTACCTTAAACGGTGTGGCATTTCCAAAGTAGCTGTTGGAAGCCGATGCATTGCCTTTGGGTAGCCGTTGAAGGATCTGGGAAAAGTTGTCCATCATCGTGTTCCTTTGTCACTCGAGGGCTTCTTCGAGCAAGATTTTGATAGGATCTCCTACTCCCTCATCTTTCTTTTCATCCGCCATGGGAGGTCATTAGGTTTTGCGAGGGTGTTCTTGCAAAGGTTCGACCAGTTCAAGCCCTAACTCCTTATATCCCGACTTCGTTGGGGACATGCAAAGAAAAACAGAGAAAAAAGCAAACTGCTCAGATACCACTGATCCAGATTTAAACAGGAATGCAACCAATTACAAATATAACCATAAACAAAAATATGCAACGGAAATAATACTTCATTTCATTAATGTAAAATACTGAGATATTCTTACAAACAAAAAATGGAAATAAACAGCTAGGGTGATGGTAGCTTATATCTGAGAAGAGATGTGGTCGCTACATGCCTCTGAACTATGTTACAATGAGGGTCTAAGGCCTATTTATTGTTGAGAAATAATGGAAAACCCTTAACATCCCAAAACCTAACCATAGAAGATGAAACGCCAAATTGTGGACGTCGTTTGGGTACATTGGTACATCAATTTCCCGGGGACGTAACTTTGGCATACAATCTCCGTTTGACATGTACAATAGCTCGTTAGAAAGATCTATCCAAAAACTACCACTTTGAGAAGGGAAATATCAGTCCATGGACCCATGTTTCCCCTAGAGTTCCCAAAAAAAAGGTTGTTTAGGGCCTCAAAACGGCTCTGGAAGTTTAGGACCCCAAAAATTGCTAAAATAGTAAATTGTGCTACAATTACGAAAAATGAAAAAACTGAAATAGATAGTTATGGGGGTCCAAATGGGATAGGTGGGTGGTCACCAACATCCACCTAGATCACAGGGCTCCTTTGGTGACCTTCCAAGCTTTATCTATGAAAGTTGTCACACAACCTTCACCACCTAACTATTCTGTTGAAATCAGATTTTTCTTCAGATCTGGAACATGCCTTACCTCCTTTAGTAGCCATTGATTTCCATTTTGTTGTTTTACAAGAACCTTATCCATTCCAACAATTTTAGAGGGTTTATCATCACCCAAATGGACTTGTCCAAAATCTCCTTGAACATAGTCATGAAAATATTTCTTATCAAGTATGGCATGGAATGAGGCCCCTGAATCTACCACCCAAGAATCAATAATATTTTCGAAAGAAAGAATCAAAGCATCTTGTAACACCTAACCTATCACATTTGCTTCATGATTGTTTTCTTACTGTGCATCTCCTTCTTTTCCCTTCCGAGATCTACAATCTTTCTTTAGGTGTCCTTTCTTTCCGCATTTCCAGCACACTATCCCCGATTTGGAGTTGGATTTTCCTTTCCTTTATTTACTGCGATATCCTGAGCTCTTTCCTCTTTCCATTTTTCTTCTCCTAGACTTTGCACCTAAAGCATTACTCGATGTCTCACCAAAGCTTTTTCGTCGCATTTCCTCGCTAAGGATAGCACCAACAACATCATCAAACTTTAAAGTACTAGATCTAGAAACAGAGTTACTAATGGCCATTACTAAACCATTCCAACTTTCTAGCAATGAGCACAAGAATAACAGAGCTCTAACTTCATCATCAAATTTTACCCCTACAAAACTTAACTGACTTGTAACTGTACTAAAATCATTTTAATGGTCTGCAACAGATCCACCTTCCGACATCTTCATATTAAATAATTGTTTCATAAGAAATACCTTGTTTGAGGTCGAGGGTTTTTCATATGGTTTCACCAACACCTGAATCAAGCCCTCTTTCATTGTTTCCTTCGAAATTTTGAAGGCGGCCGACGTTATGAGGCAAAACCATATTGTTCCGAGTGCCTTTCCATCGAGAAGGTTCCATTCTTCATCTATCATACCCATCAGCATCTTTGTTTTTCCACTCAATGGTAGGTACAAATCTTTCTAATACAAATAATCTTCCATATACATCTTCCACAGCGAGAAGTTTTGGCCGTTAAATTTCTTGACCCTAAACTTACCATCTTCCACCATTGCTCCCACTCAAATGTGAAACGCTTATTTCCTGTGATTGTTTTAGCCAAATAGACCTTCGGCTCTGATACAAGTTGTTAGAAAAATATTATATATGATAGAGAAATGCAAGACATATAATATACGAAAAAACACAAACACATAAAACCAGAGAGACACAGATATACGTGGTTCACCCAATTTGGGCTACGTCCACCCTGAATAGCCAGTCCTTCCTTTCTATTATCCAGCAAAATGAAGAGACAACCTACATCAGATTTTTTTGCAATATCCTCTATTGTCTCTCACAGTCTCATGTCTCTGTTTCTCGCTCTGAGAATACACATCCTCAATACAATACCCTCATACAAAGAGAGGGGTTGCCTTCTAGGGAAAAAAACCCTAAACTAACCATAAGTTCTACTGTCAGATCATCTGCCTAATGAACGGCCTAGATTGACTAGAAATTGCTATACTTTTACAAGGCAATTTTACATCTTTTTTTAGCTTCAGGGGCACTGCCCTCGAACCCCCCAGCTGGGGGGATCGCTCCCCCCGCACCCCCCCGCGTGGAGGGGTGTACAATCTTGCTGGGGTATACATCTGGCTGAAACAAAGACCTCTAAATAATCATGCTCCACACCCAACAAATTCCAACTTTTGATCTTTGATAACCATTGTTGGAGGCCTTTAATATGCTTCTTCCATAGCATCCCACACATGATCTCCAAGTGTTTGAATATAGATCTTCATCCTCACTTTCCAAAACACACAGTTTGTTCCATTGAACATTGGTTCCCTGTTGGTAAAACCTCCTTCTTGGTTTGACATGGTCCTTGATCTTCCTTACAACTCTTAAAGTGATTTGAGGTAACCTATCTCTGATAGAAATTGAAAACTTTCTTTTACTTTGTCCAATAATATTGGGTCACCATTAAATACTTCAACAATTAATTGAAATAAGAATAATAGGAATAAAGATCAACAATATCAATGGAACACTTAAAGAAGAAGTAAATTTTCAAAACTTCTCTTCAATTCATTCATAGGGCAAGCTACAAATTACTATTACAATTCTCTGGCTACAACCAATGAGAAGCTACAACTCCCTGATTTATCAACTACAACTGAATGGAGCTACAACCCCAATTGTTTAGCAACAACCACTGGAAGGAGCACCAACTCCTAATCTGCAAGCTAAAACTTGCTAGACACTCAATCATCCATCTTTCATCCATTTTCATACTAGAGCCATGAATTCCATCTATGATTTTAAATAAAAAAATTCTCCTTGATCACCATTAGCTTCAACAATCTTTGATTATTGATAACACCAACAAAAAATCACTCACAAAATTTTGTTCTAAAAAAACAACTTTATCTCAATCACACACACTCTACAATACTATGCTACTCTTTCACAATATGTTGCACTCACCCATCACTTTGTTGCTTGAATTCTTCTTTTAAATTTTGAACTGATATTTTGGCTTCAATCTGTGGTCAACTTGTTCATTGATCTACTTCATTGTATTTTTTTCCTTTGTTCAACTCACAGATTGTCCTTTGAACCTATTCTCTAAGTATTATTTTTCTCTTCATCTATTACTTCAATAATTTTTGAGTTAAACTAATATTTTCTTCAATTCTGGTGAGTTACAGGTCTTAGCAATGCTTTTCCAAATTTGGTGTACCTCCATTTTTACCAAAATTTTGAAATGTTCCTCTTAATTGGTAGTTTCATCCAAATCAAGGTTGTAGATCTACCTCTTAACTGTAAGTCCACCAAATATGTCACTAAACTGGATCCTGACCCATCCATGTTGCTATTGGTATTCTCCTGCTAAAATAGTTTCCAACTCATCCATGCAATTTGGCGTTCTACTATTTTGTTTGGCTTAACTGCTAAACAATGCCACTAAACTATCACTTTTAAAAGATTTCGACTCATTCCATGCATAGCCCAATGGCTATGCTAAAAATGGTCATTGACTAATTTATGTTGGCTCCCCATTAATGGCAGTGTGTAGAAGGTCAATGCTCCCCCTATGTTTCCTAGCATGTGCTTAAATCTAGCAATGCGTCTGTTTACTAACACCTGTGGGTTTCGGTGTAACGGAAATTGTGACTCCAACAAGTGGTATCAGAGCCAGAAGTCTCGAGTTTGAAACATGCTGGGCTCACGTTGGCGGGGCAGATTGTTGGCTCCCCGTTAATGGTGGTGTGTAGAAGGTCAACGCTCCCCGCGGGTTTCATGGCATGTGCTTAAATCTAGCGATGTGTCTGTTTACTAACACCTGCGGGTTTTGGTCTAACAACAATCGTGTCTCTAACAATTTAACATGCTATTGCCAAAATTTTGTTGCCAAAGTTGGCTTGATTGCCAAACAAAACTCCACGAGCCTCTTTTAAAAAAAATGTTGCTAAATCTGCCTATTTTAGTCCTTAGCCTCTTTCTGTTTTCCTCATGTCACTGATGCCTATGACTTACGATTGAGCACTTAGGTGCTAAGCCCTTCAGGGTCCTATCAAGAGCCTATTTCCCTATGTAAATTCTCGGTGTCCTCAGTTCTCTTGATTACACAAGAAATGACCAAACACCAACACCAACACCCAAAGCCCCCTATCGCGACACTTTTCCAAAATTCCATTATAAAAAAAGTTACAGGATATAGGATTTTTGGGGTATGGCCCCACCTTAATACACCATTCCCTTTTCTATGTGCTCTCCTAGGTCCCACATAATACCATGCTGGTATCAAAACCCACCTTCAGGTCCATGGTGGTTTCTAAAATTGAGGAGAGAGCCCCTAGAATAACTGTGAGACATAGATCTCAATTTGTGAAGCCACCTTCTAGTACCTCCTTGTTCATTAACATTATGTAACCTTTGTGTCATTGTTAACAGTTGGATATTTTGGAGTTGGTCTTCACCGTTAGGTCGATGATCTATGTGGATGACCATCTCCTTCCCTAGACTGTAATGTTTCCATTTTCGGCATGCATGCACGATGGAATACATATCTTTGTCATAGGTGGGGTATTTCCAAATTGTATCAGAAAGTGTCTCACTATGATAGGCCATCGCATGCCCCTATTGGGTGAGAACTACACCAATCACTTATTCAAAGGCGTCTATCTCAATTTCAAATGGTTATTGCAGTTCTGGCAATGTGAGTACAGGTGCAAAGTAGAGGCAGTACTTTAGCTCAACGAATGCCATTTATTGGGACTCAGACCAGAAAAATTTTCTTTCAGTCCACCCTTGGTAACTTGAATTAGAGGCCAAGTGATATGAGAGAATCAATATATGAACCTCCAATAAAAATTAGCAAGGCCAAAACACTATGAATCTCTGTTAGAGTGTTCAAGGCTTCCCAATATTGAATGACTTGGAACTTAGCCAGATCCATATGAACGCCTTGCTCGTCAATGATGTAGCCTAAATATTGGACTTGGCTAATTCTAAATGTGCATTTCTCTAAGTTGGTACATATTTTGTGTTGTTGCAAGGTTTGAAGGACCTACCGAATGTGTTTTAGGTGTTCTTCCAAACTATTGCTAAATATGAGGATGTCATCCATATATACAACCACGAACGAGTTGGTGAAATTCCACAAGATGTCATCCATCAACATCATAAAAGTTGCAGGGGCATTTTTCAACCCGAAAGGCATGACCAACCACTCGAAAAGGCCCTCCTTGGATTTGAAGGAATTCTTCCATACATCTATGGGTTCTATTGGCACTTGGTGATATCCAAACTTCAAATCAATCTTGTTAAAATACTTGGCCCCTTTGAGCTTGTCAAGAAGGTCATCAATAATGGGATTGGATACCTATTCCTAATAATGATTTTGTTTAGTGCCCAATAATCAATGTAGACTCACCAAGTTCCATGTTTCTTTTGTACAAGTACAATCAAGCTCCCATAAGGTGAGGAAATTGGTTGGATGCGCCTTTTTGCAACAACTCGTGGATTTATTACTTGATTTCTTCATTTTTCATAATGGAGCAATGATATATCAACCCATTGGGTAGGGTTTCTCCACGAGTCATATTGGTCAAATGCTTGACCTCATAGTGCAAAGGTACCCCTATGGATGAGGATAATATCCCCATGTATTCTTCCACCACCTTATTGACCTGCTTTTTATATGTGGGAGAACCCTTCGTCGGACCATGGATGTGGATCTTCCCCTTTCTTTGAGAGAGAATTGGAAAAAAACATATTTCCCGGTCTAGGAGTTGATCTTACTACATTGCTTAGCAGATAACAAAGAGATTGTGGTAGGTGGGGATACCTTCGATATCATGTATAACTTTTTTCCCAAAGTAATAATAATAGTGCAAGGCATGGGCTCATGCATAACATGATTCTTCCACAAGTATGGTTATACTAATAACACATCACAAACTTCAAGAGGAGCAACATCACACAATATCTCATCCGTGAAGGGCTTGATGTTGTAGGGAAGGTGGCACTGCTAGCTGAGGTGGAGATTTCATCCTTGGTGAAGCCACCCGATGGTGTATGGATGCAAGCGTAGTGTGGCCAGTATTCCCAACAACTTCATGACCTCCATTGAAATTAGGTTATTTTAGCTCTCACAGTCGACAATGAACTACAATGAAGAACCCTTCACCCACATCTTTGAGTGGAAGAGACACTCCCCCTCCTCTAGATCTTCGGGCTCAATCTTCAGGAACTTAGTGGCGGCAATGGTGGAACTAGGTTTAACACTAATAATGTCCTTCCCCTTGTCATTCCCCTTGTCAGGTTCTTGTTAATCAAACATGCATATGACTCTGAAAATTTCAACTCAGCCATCAATGATTTCTTTACACAACATTCAATTGTGTTGTGAGTGGGGCTCTTGTGGAACTCACGCCACTTTCTTGTTTCCTTTGTCTTCATGGTGTCATTCTTTACTTTTGGCTTTGATGGGTTGTCCTGGGTCGCTTCACATTAACTATGTCCTTTTTTCTACATTTTGTGGATACTCTTGCCTTGCTTCTGATTCATAGATCCAAAGTCACATTTCTTTTGTTTAATTTTTTTTTTCATTATTGGGAGTATATTGGTATGCTGCACCAAGTGACAAGATGTCTAGGCACTCCATTTCTTCCTAAATGTATTTTTACATATTGTTATTGGGAAATCTAGTGTCTATGTAGAGTTACTAGCCCCACTAAGACAGGTAGCTATCTTATAAACAAACAGATTGAAGTTACTTTCGCTTTCCTTTACAAGGAAATAGATAGGAGAGGAGCAAAGAATACCAACCTCAATCTTTCACTTGGTTCTCTACTTTTTCCTTCTCCCCTTTGACATATCTTTGCCACTCCTCCCTTGACCACTCCGCTTCCTCCCTTGACCACTCCGCTTCAAAGAGTACCTGTAAAGTCAAAGCAGCATAACACCTTCAAAGTACAGATATCTACAATCATAAACAATATAGGACCAGATATATATTGATCACACACATGCATATATTAGCAAACATACAAGAATGTGGAGGAAAAATTGAATAGCTTTATTGATATAGAGATTAGAAGAGAGGATTACAACCCATTGATCTAACCCAGCGTCATCCTCCCAACATGAAAGCCCTTCTTCACCTCATGAAAAGCTAGATCACCCACACATATATATTCCACCAGGAAACCAATAGCACTTCCTTACAAGATACAAGATTCAGCCCCCTGGATCTCTGGGATGAGGATCCATATTAGATGATTGCTGAAGAGGGTGAGTCAGCTTCTAAGATTTTGATTAGTGTCCTCTCTCTGATAGTCTGGATTCCACTTGGAGATTGATGATCTCTTACTCATTCCTGGGCGAATTTAGAGAGGCAAGTGTCACAAGAGAAGTTTTTGGAAGATTCCATGATCATCCACCTTGCAAACTGTCTCTGCCATTTGTCTACTCTCACCCATCACACCCTATAGAAGGGCTTTCCAGTATTCATTGCACTTTTTACACTGAGCAGGTGAGATGCATCGCACCCTCTACAATGAGAAGTCTGTATGGTCTAGTTTTGACCAGTTCTGAGTAGTTTTCTGTGGAAAAATTCTCGACGATCATGTAATCAGCTGACCTTGTTCCTTTATGGTATTAAACAACACTTTTAGGGACTCGGAAGCGCTTGGTTTATGGACATATGTGATTGGGGTTGCAATGCCCAAATATGTCTATAACAGTTGCCCCCTAAAGCATGAGGTCGAAAATCTTTTGATGTCGGGTGAAGTTCTCTATCATGAGGATCCAAGGTTTTTCGTACTGGAAGGAGACCTGTAATAACATACAATACAATACATTATCTTCATAACATTTTCATGATCTAGCTGAGGTGGGCATTCCCATGCTCAAATTTATAAATTCATTTTCATGTACATAGGACAGACAATCGTCTGTGTGGTAGACTGATGATTCTGGTAGAGCCATCATCCTTTGATTTGGATGATCATCTGTGAAACAATGATGTACATTTGATGTCTTTATTTTCCTAAATATATCACAGCCCGAAAGGATGAAACTGGATCTGGGGTCTTCAAACTCATCCAATATTCATCCGAAGTACAAGTCGATCCATGTGAAAAATGTTCTGGAGTCGAACATGGAAAGACATCGCCAGATTACTAGCCAATGATGTAAGTTGTTAACAAGCATGAGAGGAATCACCGATAATGATGATGACCCTCAAGGTACTACAGTACAATTCGTGTGGTGTGATAAAGGGACTTGGCATCAAACACCATGCAAAATCTTTCGGTCAAAGGCCATTGATGTAAACCTGTTGCCGGAAGTCAGAAACTTGCCATTGAGGCATGCAAGCTTCAAAGTACTGAAAGGGTTGTTCCTAGGTCGACTTCTTGGATAAAGAGTTGTCATCAACAAGAATTAACCCGTCGTATGAGGGCCTTAATGAATCCCACATCTACGACATGGAACGGAGCAAATGATTTTGTGGAGGTGAAAACGATCTGGAAAACGAACCCTGCACTCGCATTTCTCGATTTTGACAGACACATAGTAAGTGTCGGAGTCGAGAAGGCAGGGGAAGTTGAACCTGGTTGTAGGATGGGAGATGTGATCACATACCGGGGCTTGAGCTCGCCCCCGTCTTCTATCTCGTTTGCGTTGAGCACTGCTAGCATCGTCCGACAACGAATCAGAGGATCAAGGTGGGTTGGCTCGTCCTCTTGCCCCTCCACGAGACCCGCCACGATGGCTACTGAGGCGAAGCCTCTCCCGAGGCATTGCAGACCAGGATGGACACGGAGGAGGCTAGAGCAGCGAGGAATTGACTGAATATTATGAGGCTGGTTAATTGAAGGCGGAGAGGCACAGAAAGGCCAAAGAGCTACAGGAGGAACAGGGAATTGCAGGGGAAAATCGCGTAGACAGACCTGGGTGAACTAGAGAGCAGGCCAAGGTATGGCGAGCCAACAGCAGCTGAAGGCTAGCTCAGAAACAAGGGAGGGATACACAAGGAGTCGACTTGTCTCTTTGCCGCGCCTGCCTCTTTGCACATAACACAGCACAGAAGTCCAGAGCCGAATGTAAACAAGAAGGATCAACAAACAATACATTACCATCCCCATGTCTCTGTCATTATATTGATATGTCATGTTGCGTGCCATGTGCGACCCTATGTCATTCATCAGCTTCCCGGAGGGCGGAGTTGCAGACCTCGTGCGAGGATGGATGGTCGAAGCAGCTCGAATGCTGTGAGCGATGATTCTGGATTGAGAGTTAAGGCAGGCCTTTAATGGTCGTGTACAGGTGGCGGGCTTGGGCCGCCACTTGCCCAGTGGGAAGCCCGCCCCCGTACACCTTTCACTTGCTCGAACCCGCAACCGGGGGATGAAGATCCTGGAGCACCAACGTATGGCAATCCTTTTGAAGTTTTGTATCCTTTGCATCATGGAGAGTGCCTGTGTAGTGAGGGCCCTGCTGATTCACCCCTTGGTTTGCAAGTCTATCTGCTACTTTATTGGCAGTTCGCCTAACATGCTTGAAGATGATACTGTTAGGGTGATGTAGCATGTCTTCCAAGGCTTCTAGCCTACTAAGGAGTCTCCAGCTGGAGGCTATTTTTGCTGCTGAGGACCCTGCTTGGATTCTAACAGCTGCATTGATAAGTATTAGGGAATCTCCTTCCACTTCCAATGGATAGAAGTTGTGTTGATCAGCCACACAGATTCCTTTCCACATTCCTTCCAACTCCGCCATGTTGTTGGTATTTATTCCAGTCGAACCATAATAGATGTATTCCACTGATCCTTATACGTTTCTCATGACTCCTCCATATCTTGATGGACCCAGGTTCCCCTTAGCAGCACAATCAAAATTAAGTTTGAAAGTAGCTCCTGCAGGGGGGGACCATTGGAAGGGGGAGGTGACTTTGGGAGGATTGCTGTGAGTATCCATCTGGGAATAGGAGATGTTGAGGTTCCAGGAATTCCAGATGATTTTTTCCCGAGGTGAAGTAGGCCAGTCATTTGATGTCCAAGCTCTGAGCACTAGCGTTTCTTGTAGATTATACTTCAGGAGTAGCCAGAGGATTTCTGCGGATCTGCTCTTGTTGTTGAAGACTCAATTATTTCTTTCCTTCCATAATGACCAGTATAGAAAACCTGGAATGAGATTCCATAGTGAGTTCAAAATTGGGCTTTGATAGGGTTGCTTGGGCCAAGTTCTGAGAATGCTTGCTATGTCCCCTTGCCTATCCCTTCTACCATTATTGCAATGGTCTACTCTATTCCATATCTGAGCAGCGAGAGGGCATGTCTCCATGAGATGAGTGATGGTTTCCTCCTGAGCGGTGCAATTGGGGCATCGTGAGGGGCCTATAAAGCCTCTTCATTGAAGATTATCCCATGTGAGAATGCGTCGTTTGCTTAGTAGCCAAAGGAAGGTAGATATCTTGGGCCACAATCTTGGCTACCATATATGAGTCCATAATTGATCCTTGTCATTAGTTCTTTGGTCATAGCATATGGTATAGGCCTCCTTAGTGGTGAAGATTCCTCTTGAGGTGTGACCCCATCTCAGTTTGTCCTGCTGGGAAGAGGGAATAATTTTCCTTTGAAGAAGCTCCTGGTCTATATCAACATAGGTTTCTTCTTGCCAGTCTGTCTACCATGATCTAGCTGGTTTCCAAGTACGGAAATCTTGACTTTCTTGTTGCTGCCAAAACTGAGAGACTTTAGTTGTATTAGATTGTTGCATATGGTGCTGCCAGCGCGGTTTGTGGAAGATCGTGGCAAGTTTTGGCAGTTGCTGCCATGAATCCTCCCAAAACCGTGCTGAGGTCCCTGAGTGGATCTCCCAAAAACTGTAAGCCTGTATGAAGGCGCAATGAATTTTAGCCGAGTTCCAGATCATGGATCCTGTAATGCTCGGACTGATTCTGATGAGCTGATCCCACTGACTTCCAGGCGCGTATTTAGCTTGCCACAACTTTGCCCAAGGGATGTGCGGCTTTACTAGCCAGTTCCACCAAATTTTTGCTCCCATTGTGCTGTTGCTTTGTATGGGGTCCCTTAGTCCTAATCCTCCATTGGCTTTAGATTGACATACTTCTGCCCATTTGACAAGGGCCCATTTTCTTTTGAGTCCATTTGAGCCCCATAGAAAGCCCCGTTGGAGGTTACGGATGACCTTGAGCACCCATTTGGGTGCTGCTAGAAGGGAAAAAAGATACAGGGGCATTTCCTGGAGGACCGATTTGATCAGAGTAAGTCTACTGGCTATGTTAAGCGATCTGTAGGTCCAAGATGAGAGTCTCGCTTCCAATTTATCTAGAAGCATACGCCACGAGGCGTGCTTGAGGGCCGAGGCCATGAGAGGAGCCCCCAAATACTTGGAGGGCAGAGCAGCAATAGAGAAGCCCAGAATACGAGCAATATTACACTGAGTGGAGACAGGGGTGTTGAAGAAGAAAAGTTGTGATTTGGAGGCGTTGATCGAGGTTCCAGAGGCTTCATAAAAAAGAGAGAGCAAGGATTTGAAGGCTTTAGCTTCTTGGGAAGAGGGATGACCAAAAAGCATCGTATCATCCACAAATTGCTGATGAGACAACGGATTAAGACAATGAAGTGCTAAACCTTTGACTACATTGGAGGAAACAGCATGATGGAGGAGGCGGCTGAGCCCTTCCGCCATAAGAATGAAAATGAACGGGGAGAGAGGGTCACCTTAGCGAATGCCTCGCGATGGACAGGGAGCCATTGAGGAGAACTGAAAAGCAAGGGGAGGATATGAGGTTCATAATCCAGCGAGTCCAGGTTGCACTGAATCCGAAGGCTAGCAGCATTTACTGGATATATTCCCAACTGAGTTTGTCAAAGGCTTTAGATAGATCAAGCTTCATTATCATGCCTGGTTTTTTGAGTATTTTTAGCAAGTGGATCACTTCATTGGATAAGATAATGCCATCCATAATCTGACGACCCTCGACATAGCCTGTTTGTTCCGGAAGAATAAGCAGAGGGAGGAGGGGTTTGAGTCGATTGGCCACAACCTTGGAGATGAGCTTGTAGATAACATTACAGAGGGCAATTGGTCGGAATTTATCAGGCGTGTTAGCTTCTTCACCTTTGGGGACAAGAGAAATGAATGTGGAATTGAGGGAGGGAAGGACCCAATGCATGGAGCGAGATTCTTCCACCAAGTCCCACACTTCAGCGCTGATCAGATCCCAGAATTCATGAAAGAAATTAGCAGTAAAACCATCAGGTCCAGGTGCCTTACCATCTTTGAGTTGCGCCATGGCTTCTTCGACCTCCTGCATGGTGACCTGTTTCAGGAGATTTTGATTTTGATCGTCAGTGATTATCTTTGGGACATATTGAGTGACCGATTTGATGGCAGCGTCGCGGCTTCCTGGTTGCTCTTTGAGTGCTTCCTGAAAGTAATCTCTGAATGCCTTCTCAATATCTTCATGCTTTTCTATTATGTTCCCCTGACTGTTGTTGATGAAGGCTATGTTATTATGCATGCGGCGTTGGATGGTGCATCGGTGAAAGAATTTTGTATTCTTTTCACCCTCTTTTAGCCATCTGATACGAGATTTTTGCTTCCACAGGATTTCCTCCTGTAGCCTCCGGGCTTCTAGTTCCATCCAGAGGGAGTGCTCTTTGTTGGCTAATTCTTCTGTCCTTCCTTCTGTTATGATGGTTTGCTGAAGATCACACATGTTCTACTCCAGATTTTTCCTTGCATCGAAGATGTTGCCAAATTTTTATTTATTATAGGCCTTGATTGCTTGCTTAAGGTGTCTGAGCTTCTGTTGAACATATCAGCAGCACTAAGCCAACCCACAAGTCTCCCAGAAGTTACAAGCCAACCCACCCTTTGCAAATAGCTTGCATACAATATATAGAATGTGTGAGGAAGAAATATAACACCCAGGGGTTGGTAGGTTACTCAAATCATTTTGAAATGCAGATGGAGAGCCAACCATCAGCTACAGGTGCAGCGCTCTCAAGCATGACATTTGGTTGGGGTGACCCTTTGCATTCCTTTACCACTTGGATATATGCCCATATGGAGAGAAAACTCTTTAAATGTTGCCTTTGGTGCCAAAAAACTGAAGTGTAGATGACCGGGCCCACTTAGAGAAGTCGTGATTCGAAATTTCGTGAAATGGGAGCAAATTGGCAGTTTTTTCCTTTGTGCGCCGCGCCATTTTTTCTGTGCGTCGCGCTAATTTGGGACCTGTTTTGCAGCACTTGTAGGTGTCCAAAATGTTCTTAAGTAGGCTTTTTGGAAAGCATGTCCTATCTACTTAATAACCCCACTAGAATTTTTGAATTTGGTGCTCATTTTCCCCTCCAAATCTTCATTCTCCCAAGACTGCTTTCTGTGTGTCAAAAAAGTGGCAGAGAGGCCATTTTTGGGTGTTTTTTGACCTTTAGGAGACTCAGATCTTGTCAAAATTTCTTGCCCGGACACCAGTAGTCATGATTTTTCATGATGAATCAAAAATGCAAGCCATTCCTCATTTGGAGCTCTATAATTTTAGGGTTGCACCAGTGGCGCGGCGCACAGGGAGAAAATCCCTGTTTTTGACCCAAAAATTTGTCAAATGACCTAAAATTCCCCAAAAATGCTCCACATTTCTTGCCCATGCACCAGTAGTCATGATTTTTCATGCTGAATTCAAAACTGCAAGCCATTCCTCATTTGGATCTCTAGATTTTTAGCGTCGCGCCAGTGCACAACGCACAGGGAAGTGGCGCAGCGCACTGGGCTTGAGGCACGGCACATATAACCTGTGTGTAGCTGTTTTTTCAGGAGACTTTTGGAGGCCTTCCCGGTGTCCAAATTAGGCGTAGGATAGCCCGTTGGAAAGGTATTTGAGTCTATTTTCCAAAACAACTAGAATGTTTCAATTTGGAGTTCATTTTCCCTATCAAAAATCAAATCTCCCAAGACTGGTCAAAATGTTCCAAATGAGGCTGCCTAAAGGCAGAGTGATGTTACAATCAACTTTTGAATGCCTTCCTAAACTCCAAAATGAGCTCATGATATCTCATTAGAAAGCTCTTGGTGTCTAGTTATCACTTGACCCATCAAGAAAGTCATTTTCCCAACTGATCTAGGAGGAAACTGTATTTTCCCAAGGTCACTTCAGAGGTGCATCAATTCTCCCAAGGCAACTATATTTTTGAGATTTCTCCAAAACCATGACACCTGTGTAAAAAGTGAAGGACCTTTTTATTCCTTGGAATTTTTGGACAAAAATCTCTCTCAGTTGTCCCAAATTCATCTTTCCTTGCTCAGAAACATCATTTGAGTGAAACCTACCCCAATGTGTGGAACAAGAGATTTGTCGAAATGAAGCGAAATGAAGGGGATAGGGAACTTCTAAATTCTTGAGGGAATTTTGGGAAGTAGGGAGGGATGCTAGGAAATAGGGGAAAGTGGAATCTATGAAATTGAGTGAGGGGAAGGGGTCCAAAAGGGAAAAACACAGGTCCAACCTAGAAAATTGCCAAGTTGTAGCAAGAAAGTAGGGTTTGTGCGAAAATAAGGAATTTGGGGGATCTCAGTGATGGGAAGTGTTTGATAAGGTACTTTAAGGATAGGGGAAGGTGTATGAACATCAGGATACCAGTTTTGTCGATGATTTGACCGCCCAAGAGAAATTTCCTTCAAAACCCTAGGAGAGGGAAATGACCTTACCTAGGCGCAACTCAAGCATGAACACGGTGTAAAATGACCTAGTGGGACTTGACATGATAATGAAAATTCTCTAAATGATGGTACACTCAACTGAACGGTGATTTGGACAACTTTGAAAAGGGTAAAATCAAACCCTATACCTAATGCCTAGTGACCAAATTT
>APFE030523280.1:218090-242131 GCA_000404065.3 Pinus taeda | reverse complement strand
ATGATGTCTTTCCGATATTTTGCTTATAAATACCTCCTTGAGCAATGTTGTGAGGGGTTGGTTGGTTGGTAGTAGTTGTTGGTCAGTCTTCTTTCCAGCATTTTCTCTGAGCAGAGACTCGCACTGTAACTGTTATAATTTCCATAACCAAATATTGCTGAAAGCATGGATTGCGAAACTACTTGATGTTTTCTCTTGGCCAAGGAATGATCACGGAATTCCTGTGCTTCTACATGATCCAATAAATGTTCCTCTCCTCTTTTTAATTTTATGTTTTTTTCCACCGTACCGCCTTCTAAATTACAGGAAAAAAGAATAGCTTAAGATTTGTTTCATTACACCTTAAGTTCAATTTCTGCGTTTTTCAATGTTTTCTTCAGAAATAGTTATGAGCTTGTATTCTTAAATGATCTGGTTTATGCTTTTTCTTTCACATATGAGTGCATGTTTAGGAATTCTTAACTGCTCCTAGATCCCATTCATCCATTTCTCCTCTTTGTCAGCATGATGAAATGATTCTCCTTTGCCTTTCATCCCTGATGTCCACTCCGTACTTTCAGCAGTCATAAAATTTTATCCTGTGTGGCTATCCTGCTCTGTATCCCCTTGTGACCAAGAAAACGCTCGCAAGCCTCAATCTGTGACTCCATGCCCAATGGTTCGAAACTTATCGCTTCTTACCTTGCCTTTTTGTTCGAGAATCCTACCTTCTTTCCAATCACAATCAACACTCCCTTGAAGTCAGAAAGCTAGCCTAAAATCATCAACTAAGGTTGAATCAAAAGGAGAGAGCCCTCTCCGATTGCAGGTGGGCTAGAACCTGCAATCAGAAGATTGTTTTGTGGTTACCTCGGCCGTATCCCTATTAGGAGCCTAGGGACAACCTGAGTGATAACATAATGGCGACTCCACTAGGGACCTCCTCAGATAAATCAATGAAACCAGTCTGCATCCTTACAGAGGAAGAAGCCGTCTTGTGAAAGGATCGACCGATCTGTGGTTGCATATTTATTAGAAGATTTGCGAAGACATATTAGAAGCTGGCTCCTAAGAAACAAACACGTAATACACGATCAAATCCTGATCCGATTAACCCGCCCATAGTTGAAAATCCTAATTTAATTCCTAAGATTGTCAGGAATCAAAAACAGAATGATTGTCAGATCCCCGTTAGTCCTGAAACAGTTCAGCCAATTGTTGTACCAACCCCCGTCAAAGTTCTATTCCGGTCCACCCCTAGCTCCCCTGGCTCATCACCCCCTTCTCCAAGTAGTTTCACCACACCTCTATCTCATATCCCTACCACTTCGACTGCTCCTTCTTCCCCTGTTATTCCCGTAATGCCCCTCGCCTTAGGTGTTCTGCTCATCATGGCTAGATATGCACCATTACAATTACCTGCTAATCCCGGGGCAATGCCTCAGGATTACCAATCAAAAATCACTTACTTCGATGGCACAACCTCTTACACCGCCCTACAACATACAAAGAAAATGCAGGATTATTTCGAGAGTTATGAGATAGATGATGATAGCGTAAGAATGAAGATCTTTGTTCAAAGTCTGACCGGTGATGTCAGAACCTGGTTTAGGGCACTTCCACCTAATTCAATACTAAACCCGGAAGCCTTATACCAAACCTTCATTAACAGATGGGAGAAAATGAAGGACCCCCTACACATACTATCCGAATATGAGTCTATCAAGAGAGGACCTGGGGAAGCTGTTCTAGATTACTGTGCCAGATTTAACAATGTTTACAACGCGATACCACCAAATTTGAGACCTCCGCCGGACCTTGCTTTATACAAATTCCCGGATGGCTTTGATGCCGAGATGGCATATCAATTAAGGGAAAGAGCCCCTCAAAGCCTCGCAGAAATGCAAGACGTCGGAGTAAGCGTGGAAGCAAACCTAATCGCTAAAAGAAACAGAACCAGATCCGAGAGAAAAACCACTTTCAAAGAAGAACCCTCATCATTCGAGCAGAAGCTCGATGTGGTCGTCAGTTCCATGAACAGGCTGGGAGATAGATTAGATAACGTGGAGAGGAAAAATTCGTGGGAAAATCAACAGCCCAATGCCGCGAGGAACCCAAACTTCAGAAAAACCCAAAATTTGAATGTAGGAAGGGCCAGTCAGGATCACGACATTAGACCTCCTTTTCAAGAAAACTATGCTGAGGCATCTACATCTGCTGATCCCACAGATGGGACCCTAATGAACCTGGTTGATTCAGAAAACGAACAGCATTCCTTCCTCACGGAAGAAAACTGACCATACCTTAATTTAGAACAATTCCGCACCAAATTGGGCGAGTCCTTTGACTTTAAACAAGGTTATGATATTGCTATATACGAAGTTCATAAGCAATACAAACTAAGAACACAGACTGTCGATGTTTTTCCGCCTAGCAAAGCAAGAGATAGCAAACAGCCCAACAAAGCTAAAGCAAAGAGCACCAACGGTCAAACAACTGACAGCCATGGCCCAAATTTTCAACAAGTTATTGTGGAAGATGTAACAGATACACATGGTTCTATGGAGCGGCCCTTGCCCACTCCCCATCCAGAAAAAGATCTAAAGAGCATTCCCGAAAATATTCCCAGAACGGAGATACCACAGACGGTCATACACCGTGATACGGATGCTCCAAAAGAGAATACAGAGAGTACGCCTGAAAAAGAAAAGTTCACCACTGTCAATACCCAGAACCCAATAGAAAAACCATTCAGCCTAGAAACCGAAATTGGAAAACTTAAAATCTCCATTCCCCTCTCAGAATTGGCTAAGCATGATGTATATAGACAACAAATTCAAAAATAACTTCAATTGCCGGAAGTTAGGGATGATTTAAACATTCTAGATGACACCCCTGAACTACTGTTTGGGCCAGAGGTTGACGAAAAAACAACATACGGGCCTGTTCCGCCTTTCTATATCAGCCTGCACATACACGATAAGATATTGCACAATGCTATGTTTGACTCAGGTGCCTCACATAACCTCATGCCCAAAGCTGTAATGGAAAAGTTGAATCTCGATGTCACCCGACCCTATAAAGATCTGTGTTCGTTTGATTCAAGTCAGGTCAAATTTCTAGGCTTAATCAAAGATCTCTGCGTATCCCTAGTCCAGTTTCCCAACAAGACAATCTTAATGGACGTAGTAGTTGCTGACATCCCCACGAATTATGGCATGCTACTATCCAGATCATGGGGAGCGAAATTGCAAGGATCCATTCAACTCGACCTCTCTTACGCCACTATATCTGTCTTTGGGCAACCAAAGAGACTTTATAGGGAGACATTAATGAAGTATGTGGTAAGTAGTGAGGAGAAACCCCAAAATTTTCCAATATACTCAATCCATTCTGATATGGATTCCTTTATTTTGTTTAATGATAATACAAGCCCCCCAACTTCTGACAAACCGTTATCCCTAGAGCAAGAAACCAATGCCAACGAAAGATCAGTTGCCAATTCGCATGAAACTGTCTCAACAACCAGGGCAACCAGCATAGGACAAGAAGAAAATCCCGAAACAGAAGTCACCAGCTCATCCGCTCCGCATACCACTCGAATCCCCAATACACGCCTTGGACAAGAAGTCTCATAGTATTTAGAATTTGATGGTGCAGTTAACAAGTTAGGAGCAGGGGCTGGAGTGTGGATTTACAATACTTACGAGAATCACGCACAAGGCCATGCCTACAGACTCAATTTTAGATGTACAAACAATATGGCGGAGTATGAAGCCCTCCTCTTAGGTCTCAAGCTGCTCAAAACCCTGGGAGCTACCACAATTTCCATCCAGGGTGATTCGGACCTCATCATACAACAGATAAAGGGCAACTTCGTCGCCAATGATAGTAGAATGAGAGCTTACAGAGCCGCTGCCAGCGAATTGCTTAGCGCCTTCAGTGATTTTGAGTTGGCCAAAATCGCACGAGACCATAATATTCATGCCCATAGCCTAGCTACCTTCGCTAGCACATGTAGGCTTCCCTTTGGACCAAGTCACTGCTTCACCGCAGAAGTAAAACACAGACAGTCAATTCCTAACAATGTCGAGAGTTGGCAGGTATTCCAAGATGATGCCCAGATTAACAATTTTTTTGACTCTGGAAGATGAATTCTTTAGTACAAACATTGACATGGACACTATAGCCGAATCACCATAGTTAGCAGAAGAAGATCGCTTGACCCTAACATCCACCATGGCTAAACAAATACTTAGCCCAACTATTTTTGACAGTACAAACATAGGGCAACTGAAACAGTTTTGTTCACCTAAGGCAGCCGAAGTAAAAGAAGAGTTTATTGACCTAAAAGGAAATGTTCTGCCTGCTGGTCTTACCCCATTAGAAGACATGTTTGATGACAACGATGTGGCCAGAAAACCAAAGATGGAACCTTTGGATGCCGCCATAGAAGAATACAACATAGGAACAACAGAGCATCCCAGAATGATTAAACTTTCTAAAAATCTGCCTCCTGACCAAAAACCAAAATATGTGGATCTGTTCAAAGAATTTCAAGATGTATTTGCCTGGAGTTATGAGGACTTGAAGTCCTATGACACTTCAGTAATCCAGCATACCATTCCCCTAAGACCGAATCAGAAACCGTTCAAACAAAAATTCAGAAGAATCAACCACATGCTTCTCCCTATGATTGAAAAAGAAATAAAAAGAATGTTTGAAGCAGGTATCATCGCGCCCATTAGATTCTCG
Organism: Pinus taeda; assembly: GCA_000404065.3. Lineage (NCBI taxonomy): Eukaryota > Viridiplantae > Streptophyta > Pinopsida > Pinales > Pinaceae > Pinus > Pinus taeda. Next base: position 237,397 of record APFE030523280.1, on the reverse strand, counting down.
GAATGGGTATCTAACTTAGTTCCCACCAGAAAGAAAATAGGAGAGATAAGACTGTGTGTAGACTTGAGAAATCTAAACCAAGTCTCTCTAAAAGACCACTACCCGTTACCCAAAATGGACCACATCTTGCAGAGAGTAGTGGGTTCCTCTAGGATCTCTCTACTAGATGGATTCTCAGGATTTAACCAAATCCTTGTTCACCCAGACGATCAGGACAAAACAACTTTTACCACACCCTGGGGAACGTTCAAGTATGTTAAAATGCCTTTTGGGTTGAAAAAAGCTGGTGCCACCTTTCAAAGGGAAATGGATATCGCGTTCGCTAAGGAGATACACGATTTCCTTGTGGTTTACTTGGATGACCTAACCCCATTTTCCAAATCCGACCTACAACACCTTAAGCACTTAAGGCAAATTTTCATCACATGCAGGAAATACGGCATTTCATTGAACCCTAAGAAGTCCCTATTTGCCCTGGAGGAAGGCAGGTTATTGGGGCATATAATATCAAAAGATGGGATCAGAATCGACCCAGAAAGAATTCAGGCTATCCTCCAAATCCCTTACCCAAGAAACATGAAAGAATTACAAGGATTCCTCGGAAAAATCAACTTCCTGAGGAGATTTATCCCCAATTTAGCCGAGCTAATGAGGCTATTGGGCAACATGCTAAAAAAGGACGCCAAGGTGAGATGGTCCCTTGAGGCCAAGCAAGCTTTCGAGAGTATAAAAACGGCCCTGACTCAAACACCTGTCCTTACCAGTCATCAATTTGACAGAGACTTTATCATTTTTTCTTTCGCATCAGAACATACGATAGCCGCAGTCCTTCTGCAGAAAGATGATCAGGGCAATGAGAAACCAATAGCTTTCTTCAGTCGAGCTTTGAGAGACGCACCCATAAAATTTCAGATCATGGAAAAGCAAGCCTACTGATGAGCCCCAATTTTGGTACAATTTGGGCTCATTTTGGCCTATTTTACTTGCTCAAACCATTCATCTTTATTTGCTTATGCATACATTTCTTAGTTTATTCATGTTGTTTTTAGGAGGAAGGTTAGACACTTTATCTACGTGACTAATGCACTGTGATTCCAGGTTTTGGCATTAAAAAGGGGAGCAAGAGACAACGCAAAAGGGATAAGGAGACAATAAGGTGGCACTGATGATTTTGTGGAGAGATGTCCACAGTCTTGGGACATTCCTCGTGATTCCCACCGAGAACTCCGAGCTCCAATCCATCTTCCCTCCGAGCTCACGAAGCAGCCAGCTGTCCTACATGAACAGCAGTCGTAAACTGTTCTACGAGAGCAGTAGTTATGACTGCCCTACAGGATCTGCAGTCAAACTCTAGTTGGACAGCCGAGCCCCTAAAATCAAGGGCACTCGGTGGCTCATCGTTTCTTTTGTATAAATTTGAAGGCCTTAGCCTTAGATGGTTATTGAAACTCCCGTATTATCATTGTAATTTCAGAGCACAATTTATTTTTGTTCCTTTTTGTAAGCCAATTCGGCATGACACCAGTTTTATGAATAAAGAAGGCAGTTTGTGATCTATTTCTGAGTTTTCTTAGGAGACTATAGCTCTCAGGTTAGGGCCCAACCTGAGAGCCATAGATCCCCTCTGTTGTAGTGTTGTTTCCATTTTATTTCCAGCACTTTAAGTTTCGTTTACACATGCAATTCGAATGACAGTTGATTTTCTTATGAGTAAGATAGATTTTGCTTATGGTACAATTGATTCCACTTGCTTAGCGTAGTAGAGGATATATAACATCCATTAGAGCTCCAGCAAAAACGGTTGTTAAGGCTCACTGCCATCTCTCTTGAGGATTGGGGTGCAGTCCATAACTAGCCACCAAAAACACGCATTGCTTACTTGATGATTGCTGCAATACAGTCTTGGTCTTGATTAGATGCTTCCTTGTCAGTCACACCTGCACACACACTTTCATCACAGCCTCATACACATTTCTCCTCGCGTTTTGGATTGCTGTTCATTGAATTCTCAGCATAAGTAATTCAGGTTGATGTATTTTCCGTTTGGTGACATTCATAATCATTTGTCTCATTTAAACTCCTCTTTCTCGCTCCAATACCATTACCTCCATCTTGATCACGCATGAAATCATATCTCCTTGGCCCTCACTTCGTTCTGTCCTCTCCTAAAGTCTCCCATTCCTCACGTAGCTTCATTCCTTGACCTCTCATCGACATCACTTCAACATACTCCCTACACCCGTTTCCCATCTCATCCTTCCACTTCTGAGCCATCCCCAGCCTGATCCCTACCTTACATATCTCTTCTTATAATTCCATCACTCCTCCATCACTTCAATCCTTCACGGTAGATCATCCTGTAGCAGTTTAGAGACATCCTGTAGAAAACCCTGGGTATCCTGTAGGATCCCCTGCAGACATCCTGTAGGAGGTCATTCACACGGTTGCCGAGCTTCTGAACGTGGAAAACCTCTGTGGATGGATGCCAAGGGTCCATAGGGACCTCACCTGGCCTCCCCAACCTATCCCACGCTTTCCTTCCTTCTCCATCCAATATGCACAACCAAACCCTAATAAGCACAAAATCACAATCATTCCACCTACTTAATGAAAAGTACAAAAACATGTCTTTTATAATGCAAGTAGTTTAGATCCATGCATTTCCACTTATTAGAAGTAGTAGCAGCATTGGTAGAAATTTTACTCATCTTCATTGCATTATAGAGGTTAGACTAGTTAAATTAGGGTTTCCTAGGTTTACATGCTTTGATTTACTTTTAGTTCATTTTTGTCAAGTAAACTAGTCTTCTTTGAGCTAGCTTTCGTCCATCATTGATAAAGCTTCTTCTGTGAGCCATAGAAGTTGGCTTGAGCCCTAGCGGACTTGTGCCAGCTGATCAAGTGACAGCTGCGACAAGAGCTAGTACTTGTGCATATAGCACCGTCGCTTCCAAGTTTGTACGAACAACCGGGTTGATAAAATGAGAGAAAGGAAGCCCCAGGAGTTGTAGCATTATTGCCACAATACTGGAGCTCACCATATGCGACGATACAGGGAGCACGAATCTTTACTAGCGTTGTCTAGTGCCGAAGAAAATGACAGCTGCTAGTTTTAAATACATCAGAACACGTCTCTAGCCTAGACCTCTAAATGTGAGCGTTTAGTTTCAAATGTGCCTTAAGTTAATTGAATACATTTTAAAGGTTTATCTTGAAATTAAGTCTCATTTTTCAGGCCCTATTGGTGTCACTTGAAAAATTCCTATGTGCAGCTATATGAGACAAAACCCTTTCAATTTGATGAATGTTTACACTAATTGAGAGTAGAGAAAACAATCAATGCAACAAACAAGCAACTGAAAGCAAGATGAATCTTCACTACTTCACTTTTCAAAACAAAATAATGGAAATTATTTCTACTTCCTAGCCTTCCTATCAAATTTACTTCAACTAGCCCTTTCAACAGTAAAAGAAGTTCTTTTCATTTCAAATGCTCATGAAGATGCAGTTCTAGTTTTCAATGTTGCTACTTAATAAAACATATCTATTTAACAAATTGGAATGATGTATTTTTTCAATGGAATGATAAAATGAATCCTTCACATAAACATTTCAATGAAAAATTTCAAACAACCAACATCAATCATATGCTAAGCATGATAAGGAGAACTCCTTTCAAACCAAGTATGAAAAGACTCAATCGAAACAAAACGTGCAATGTAATCTATGCTCGAAAAGAGACGTTTAATCAAGAGAAGAGAAAACAAATTTTTTTTACTTCTTCAATTGAAAACAAAGCAATATAAGGACTAAAACATGAAATACATGGAGCAGCTAACCAACAACTTGACTTGATGAGCATAAAAATGGTTGAATGGACAATGACCTCGATGCCCTAGGGACAAAAATCATCCAGAAACTCAAAAAATCAAGTAAGGAAAACTCAAAGTGATCAAGAAAACAAATCAAGCCACACAAAGCCTTCTAGCCAAGGAGAATAAAGGCAAACAAGCCAAGAAACAAAAATTATGAGGACAAGACACACTGGCAATGATTCAGGAGAAACCCTGATTTTAACCTACAGGAATCAGTGCGACTGTCTAATTGGAAACAAGCGCCACAAGGGGCTACGACGTGACTATTCAAGGGTAAATCGTGTTGTTTGGTGCAACTGTTAGAAAATAAACAACGTTGATCAAGTGATTCAAAGAAAAAATAAACAATTCAGAAATCAAAACCAGACCTCTCACTCTAAATTCAAGAATCTAGGCAGCAGACAATGTAAAGCACAAAAAACCAAAAAGAAAGAGTGATACCACAGAAGTCAACACAAATCATGAAATGAAAACAATCCAAGGAGAGGGATGGTTGCCTAGCAGAGTCATTGATTTGTGGAGTAGGAGTATCCTTTCTATGGATAGAGACAATCCCTCTAGCCTAATAGTGGGTCTAGCCGCAAACAAGGCAATCTAATGTAAATTTCCTTAGATTAGAATCGAATAAGAGGGCCTACCTCTGATAGCGCTAATCCACTTGATGGTGGTCTTGCTTCCTTGCTCCAACTTCCTTTCATTCCTTTCATTCCTTTCGTTCAAATATCTTAAACAAACATGCAAGAAACAATAGCAAATGTGATAGCATAAAATCAAATTCAATCTACTTAAAAGGTCAAGGAGTTTTAAGATATCAAATGTAACATTACACACGATATAGGAAATAAAACATTAGTTGTATTAATATAAACTTAAAGAGAAATACAATTGGAGCCTTGACGTTGCAGGTTCCCTTTAGCATGTCCGGGTTCTAGCACCACTATAAGCATCTCATGATTCACCCTCAAAAAAATGGAAGTTCAAGGCCTCTTTCCCTTTGCTCCAAACCAAACACTATAATCTTATTCTCCCTTCACACAGAAACTAGGAGGCTAAGGTTCTCAAGTTGGATATCAAAATTTGCAGATAATTCCACCGCTTTCATTAGCTAGATAAGGTTGTAAAATGGGAGTTTATATAGCTTTGGTAGAGGGGAAATGGACCCTATTATGGTGGGAGAGGCATTATCGCTTTTGCTTTGATCCATTTTAATAAGGGAAAGGATCCCAAACAGCCTTTCTCAGCTCTATCTTGCTCAACCATTTACTAGACTTCTGTTCACGAAACTTCTAGACCTGGAAGCTTCAACTCAATTTTTAAAAACTTGCCAAAAGAGGGTCAGTGTGGGTCATGAATGGTTGATCAGTGCCATTTGTCGCTAGGCCTAGTGTTGGGATTTGCAAATCAGCATAGGAAAGAAACTGAGTGCTAGCTCGGTCTTGAAAATTGAGCTTGAATGAATATTATTGGGAAATGATGTAAGAGGGAAATGTTCTATAGATGAAGAGGGATGTAGGGACATATTCTTCATGGCTGGAAAACATATGAGGGTCACTGTAAAGGTCCTCCAGGATTGAGGAATGAGGAGTATAGGGACAGTGACAAAATGTTGTGTAATAAGCACCCAGCTGCGCCATGCGTTGGAATGCTATAATGTGACTGCTAAAGAGGAGGATGAAGATCCAAGAAACATTAATAGTCTGGAGGTAGAAGGGCATCGTGAAGTCAAAGGCCCAAAAATAGATAACCCGAACATCACCATGTCGTTGAAGACAAAGCAAGTAAACATTGTTATTAAAGCAAAATCGAAGTTTGCCAAGATTGGAGATTATTGGGACAATGCTACTATGGATAAAGTTGTTGAGTTACTCCATGAATGTTAAGATCTCTTCCCTACCAAGTTTTCGGATTTGAAGGACGTAGTTGATGATTTGGGTGTTATGAATATCACTCTAAAGTCGGATGTGAAGCCTATTAAACAAAGGTCGTATCGCCTTATTTTGAAATACAAGGAAAAGGTTCGCCTAGAGCTGGATAAGATGCTGGAAGTTGGCATCATAGAACCGGTTGAAGCATCTGATTAGGTGAGCCCAATGGTGGTTAAGGAGTAGAAATAAAAGGGTGAGATAAGGATTTGTGTAGACCTATGGAAGCTTAATGATGTGTGTGTCCACGACCCATTCCCAACGTTGTTTACTGATGAAGTATTAGACAATGTTGGAGGGTAGGAGGCCTATTCCTTCACTGATGGGTTTTCTGGGTATCTTTAGATCAAGATCGCACCCGAGGATAGGAGAAAAATGACCTTCGCGATGGAGTGGGGTTGTTTTCAATATACTGTGATGTCATTTAGACTTAAGAACATGCCTGTGATATTTTCCTACGTAGTCATAGTAGCATTTAAGGGGTTCATTCGTAAGTTCTTAGAAGTATACTTTGATGATTGGAAGGTGTTTGGATTAGTAAAGTGCCATGCAGCAAGTTTGCGCTTGATGTTGGATACATGTCGCAGATACCAGATCGCGCTAAACTTGAAGAAGTGCATATTTTGTGTTCCTTTCAGGATCTTGCTGGGTCACATTGTGTGCAAGAAAGGATTGGTGGTGGACCCCACAAAAATTGTGGTGATAGTGAATCTAGAGGTCCCAAGGAACATTAAACATTTGTGCATGATGTTGGGACATACAAGATATTATAGAAAATTTATCAAATTTTGTGCTCAAATTACTGCGCCCATGGAGAAACTGCTAAAGAAGGACATAACATTCTATTGGGATGAAGAATGTCAGCGTAACTTAGATGTATTGAAAGAAAAGATGGTCATTTTGATCTTAGTATTCCCTGATTGGAAGAAGGAGTTTCAAATACATGTGGATGCATCTTGCATTATGTTGGGTGTCGTGTTAACATAGGCCGGTGAAGGAGAAATGGACCACCCTATAGCCTCCACGAGTAGGAAATTATCAAAGGCTGAGAGCAATTATTCAACAACTGAGCATGAAGGATTGGCCATGGTGTACGTTGTTGTAACATTATTTGGTTTTGATAAGCTAGCATATTAGTCAAAAAATAATTTTAAAATGTTAAGTTAGGATATGGATGCAAAAGAAAGAAAAGTTAAAATGTTAGGAAAATTTTATGTTTTATAGGCATCCATATCAATAAAATGTTAGGTGGTAGCTTCCCTAAATAAAGAAGGCAAAAGGGAAATAAAATGCTAGGGAAGCAAAAAGAAAAGAAAGGCTTCATTTCATGTTTTTATACATGCACAGGTTGCTAGTCTAAATGCACCACAAACAAACATCAAATGTGTTCTCATGTGTAGAACAAAAGACATAGGAGTAAAAGCTTTACTCTAAGGTTTATATATCAATTATTTGATATTAATCCTATCCCTAATTATACAATCCCAAATCATTATCCCCCTCCGCTCACATTTCCCTCCACCTTCATATCCCTAAGTTTTAACACCCCTCTTATATTTCACATTCCCCAACATTGCATTAAATAAATTCTCGACCCCACCAAACAGTCCCTTCATGTCATGATTTAACTCCCCGCCATATCACACTCCATCTCCCCCATCTTGCCACATCCAATGGCCCACATCATATTTCGGTCCCCCCTCACCATCTGAGCTTTACCGTCGGGGAGGGGGTTCCAAAATGAGCAGTATACCAAACCGCACCCACCCTTACGTGTCAACTCCTCATCGTTTCAAACCCCCCTCGAGTGAAACCACTAGCCACTCCCCCCCTCCAAAAAGCTAATTCCCTCGCTCCCGATACTGCTCTCCTACATGTTGTGCTCTTGCCATTCACCTTTCGCCACCTCATCCATTCGTTAACTCCATCAAATCACATTCAATCCCTCTAGAATTAACCCATTAAGCATTCAATTGGCTTAGCTGTTAATTCAACGGACCCATGCCACCTTTAACGGAAAACCAAATTTGTTATATAAACCTCCTTCCCATTTGAGAACAGGTTATTGAATTCTCGCGTTATCACTATTAATTGATTTGTTACAGGTTGCTGGACTCAATCCCGACATCTTCAACCTCCAGTGACACTCTCTGTTTGACCATTTTCAGCATGTTACCTCTGCTTTTTCTCCCAAATTCTAACTTCTCTCTGTGTATTTCCACCTCTCAATCCAATTTTCACTCTTGTTCTTAGCCATAGCCAAGATGCCTCCAAAGGAAAAAGGATCAGAGGAAATTGTTAATCCTCATATCTTTCCTTCCATAGATCTTCACCACGTCCCTATGGCTGACAGAGACTACAAAATCCATGAGACACTTTGTGAACTTGAACTCTTCGAGATGTATTGTTGGCTTGAGGACAAATACATTGACAGGTCTGATGACATCCAGCTATGGGAGTCAAATTTACCTCACTACATGTTTCCTCGTACCCACAACACCCCATATTTTATTAGAAAATGTCATGCATCCTATTTTCTAGGCCAAAGGGCCATCTTCACCCCCACTGGAGAAATTCTGTTTACCATAACCCCTCAGGCCATTGATAAGATGATGTAATCCCCCACAGTATAGAATGTTACCCCATTTTCTTATGAAGCACTGGTTGAACTATACCAGAAACTAGAGTTTGCCAAGAGAGCCCAAACTCTTGAGTTGTTTTTGACACAAGATTCTTCATTACCAAAGAGAAATCCTCCTTATCCATCCTCTATTTTCCCTAAGAGAGCCAAGAAGATTATTACAATTGTTTCCTACCTCCTTGTCTACTACTCTAATCAATGGGTAGATGAGGCCATTATAGGATTTTTTTTTCCATCTTCTTTATTGATTCTAAACCCTCCATTGTGTTTAATTTCAGCCAATTCCTTACAGAATCAATTCATCAACAACTTATCAAATTTCCCATTGAGGAGGCATTCAAGTATGCCTCTATATTAGTCTACATGTTCCTATAGTTTCATGGGGACAACATCAACCTATCTTTGCAAAATCTGGAAGAGAAGGGAAACTAGTAGCCAGTCATCTTTTGGACTACTCTAGTCATGAAGGAGCAAAAAGAGTACACTTATAAACAATTTATAGAGATGTTTTTTCACCCAACAATACGTCTCCTAAGTAGCAGAATAGAACCAAGGACCAGTCAGAAAATCAGAAGGGTGTTGCAGCTATCAGATCAAGTTCAGATAAGAGACTATTACCTTTATGAGAATTATAGAGAAATATGAATATTTGGATGTGAAATCCCACCTTAAAAGTTGCCAAAATGCCTCCCAATGAGGATTTTTGCTTTGGAATACATAAGGCAGATGATCAATATCGATGAAATCCACTTTGTTGCTACCAAGAAGAAGTCCTAGTTTAAAATCAAAACACAAGTTGGCCCTTTCATTTGCAACAATAGGGTAGTAGGGGAAGAAGCAAATAAGCTCTTGAAGGAAATGCAGTTCAGCCTTAGCTTTACTTGGTCTTATGATTCATTAGGGATCATTTCTAAATTAAGGGTAGAAACCAAGTCTACTCCTTACTTTCACACATTCAGGCTAGAGATAGAGAAATACAAGAATCAGTTAGAATGGGTTGAGAATACCCTATAAGAGGCTGAAGAAAAATAGGTATCATCAACCATAGTGCAGACTCCTACCATGTAGGAGAAGACAACCGAGAGAAGCAGAGAGGAGGAGTCCCCTTTAGGAACTAACATTTTTAGTGAGGGATTCAAGATAATGTACAGAAAGAAGGCTAAGCTTTGTTCGAGACTAAGTCTTATAAAGGACTCAAAGTAGCAGACCATTATCACCACTAATGAGCCACCTTTTTCCTCATTAGTGGGTGATCAGTCCACACAGTCTCCTACTACCTCCACAACTTCATAAGAGCAGTAGAAAATTATGTAGACATGTACATCTACTTAAGGGGAAACAGAGAAGAGTATAATGGACATCTTCAAGTAGATAAAAATAAGAAATGAAGCCTTGAATATTAACACCTACAACCAGTTCTAGAAGCAGACTTATGGTGCTCAAAGAAGGTTGTTGTCAACCTTTGGCTCAGAAAAGCGGAAAATGCAAATGGCATTCCTAAAAGCATAAGTTCCGCAGCCCAAGGCTGCATCAGACTACAAAAAGACATCGTTTGAGTTTGATTTAAAGGATATACATCCCATCCATCAAATGGAGATGTATAAGCAGATTGGGGAAATGATATTTTCAACTGTCACTAACACTGCCGTGACTTTATCAAAACTGTAGGTTACCTTAGAAAATGTCCAATCACAACTCAAGATGGAAAAGGTCTCTGTGCTTGCTTAAGACACCAGAATTAAAACCCTGGAGGATTTGGTAATCAAACTTGGTTATGATCCTACAAACATCAATGATGTAGAGGAGCTTGTCAAGAAGAATAATTTGGACATAGCAACATTGAGAAAGTAGTTTAAACTACCAGCTACAGAAGATCCTCTGGCTAAGGATATTACAAAGACAGAGACTCAAAAAGCAGATATGATGAAGCTCATCATTGAGCAGACTTCAGAACTCAAGCAAATGGAGATAGAGATGGAGAAGCTAATTAAAGAAAAGGAGAAAGTTGCTAAAAATATTGCCCCCTTTGGAAGCACTCCCTATCACAGTCATTCCTATAGCATATATGCTACAAGTACAAGAGATCATGTAGACCAGTTGGCCAATGTAGTGCAAAACATGTCTCTCCAGACCGAAGAAATCAAGAAGTTATAGGATCAAGTGAAACTTCTAGAGGATCATCACCATAAATATGAGATATTTCATGCAGCAGAGCTTCATAGAGCTCAAAATAAAATAGAAGTATGGAAGAAGTCAGCAATTGAGTCTTCTATTGGCTACACTCTGGGTCATGTCAAGGAAATCATATGGAATAACATCATTGAGGAGATAAATGAAATATGGTCATTTATCCAGATTATTTTTTAGTAGAAGGAGTTGATGGAAAAGGAAAAGCAGACCATTGCCAATATAAATGCTTAATTGGGAGAGATGCCTACTACAACCAACATCATTATAAAGTTCCTCAACTCCAAAAATAGATATGAGATGGATGATCTAGGAGTGGATGATAGAACAGAAACCATCCTAGAGGTGAAGAAATTTCTGACCAAGAAAAACTTAGTTGTACAACTGACTGAGAAGTGTCACACTCTAGAGGTAGAAGTCAACAAGTTTTTCACAAGGATTGATGCATTAAACAAGAAGGGTCTGCCTTCACTATTTGTAATCAATGATAAATTAATGATCAGGGAAGACTATATGAAGAAGTTTTAGGACATTTCTAGGGACACAATAAGTCCTCCAAAATTAAAGGTTCTATGACAGGCAGAGTGTTTTACGAAGCCATCAACAACATCAATTTTATTCAACATGAGATAAAACATATTTTCACTGTAAAACCCACTTTTTCTCAACATACTGAGGCAGATGAAATCTACCGCAAGGTAACCAAGATAGTTGTTCCATATGAAGAAAGGTGGGAAAAATTGTGTGAATTTCAAGATTAAAGGACACATTAGCTTCACCAGCGTAGAACTCGAATAGTGGCCACTAAGCAACAAATTTCCTTCAGAATAGGGCTAGATGTTTACATTCATTCCTTTGGATCGAAATACTTCTATTTCTATTAGTTTTAAGTAATAATATAATGTTGTGCCACTCAAGAATTTATTGTAATATTTTGTAATTTTGTTTAAATACTTCAATCTGTCGAAGTATTTAGGGTTGCACCCTTGAACCAGTTATCACAGAGATTTGTACTACGCTGGAGAATTTTTTATTAAATAAAAGATTCTAGATTTACTTCATATGGCTTGTCTCGATGAGTTTTTTTCATCATGTTTCTCATTGTGTATTCTTCATATAATTTAATTCTTTTACAGTCATACGAATGAAAATTTAATTGAATCTCAGTTTCATTTTGAATCCGCTGTGAAGTTGCATTTAAATAAGAGATTAATTTGCAGAACTATTTGTGATTGTAAATTACTCTTTGAACTTAAATTGCACTAGATTTATGTAATAGTTTAATTATATTTTGTTGATCTAGGAAACATTGTTTTCTTGATTTCTGCTTATTAATGGTTAAATACTTAGTTTGAATATTAAATCAGTTATAGATATACACATTCTTCTCATCCATCCACCTAAAATCAAAATAACCATGTGTGTGTAAAGAACAACCTTTTATTTTATTAAGAATCTTTCTAAGTTTTAAGAACCTATGTATAAACAGTTCACTAGTCATCCAACCATTAAAATCAACAAAACATTTTAGATGTTTTGGCATAGCCAGTTGATCTTAAGCTATCTCAAAGGACAACATCACACTGGCACCATTACCAGGGAGAAAAGAACTAAAAGTTAAATTTTCCCTGGGGCAACAATTTTCCCTTTCCTTTAAGGTGAATAAAGGATAAGGTCATATGCCAAAATCTTCACCTGGCGATTCCACTGTTCCAAGATGGCTCCTCATAATCATACTACATCACATTTTGATTCTAAGATTGTTAACCCTCTACCAAACCCAGAAAGACTTATTAGGGGAGCCTCTTCAAGGAGAAGATGTAGAACACCTTCTTCTTCTTTAGATTTAGACCTTGAAGACATTCCATCTGTAGATCCCTTTTCATTTATACCAACCCATCCTGGTTGGACTGAACTACCTCCTAGGGTTTTTGATCTTATTTCTAGAGGAGTAGATCTTCCATAAGCCTTTTTAATACAATCACTTGAATCATATAAAGTTCCATCCATTCTTATCAAATCACCTTCATCTGAGGAAGAATTGGGTTCACATTTACCTGAATTCAAATCTCAAGATTTCATTAGTCCAACTCCTTATTCTATTCCATCATCCTCTACTAATCTTGAAGATACATTTTCTGTCTATTCAAATCCTTTGTTTGAAAATGACGAAGACTTCCCACCAGGAGTTCAGAAATTGGTTATCAAAACCCCTTTCAAATCCTTAAAGAGTTCTCATCCCTATCCTCCACATATTAATACACATATTGATTCATCTTCATCTCCTTTGTCTTCATCTTCATCTTCATCATCTTCCTCTTCCTCATCAACATCCACTCAAACACCCCATACTCCTTCTGTTGTTATGGCTTTTCAACCCATTGTGCAAGCAAGGTATGCTGCTCTGGTTCTCTTTGCATACTTGGGAAATTTTCCTGATGGATATCTAAAACATATGCCAAGATTAAATGGAGAAACATGTCCCTCAACAGAGGATCATGTATCAGCCTTCCTAGATTTTGTTGACAATATGAAAATAGAAGAGGAAAATGTTTCTATGAGATTATTTGTACAATCTTTTGAAGGAAATGTTAGGATCTGGTTCAGACAGTTCAGGGATGACTCTATCATAACTTGGAATGAGCTCATAACTATATTCAAAAACCAATGTGGGGTAAAGAAAGATCTTGTTTACTTCCTTACTGAATTTTATGATAGAGTTTGTTAAATCTTTTGATGAATTCAACAACTGGTTCACAGTAGCAGCTGCAAAGGTCAGATTTTCCAAATAATTTGATGATGCCTTTGCAGTCATTCTAAGGGAAAGAGTTTCTAATACATTAGAAGATGTGCAGACAAATTCTATAGAGGTAGAAGCCAATAGGTCAGCTTCTAGCAAACTCAAAGATAAATCAGAAGAAAGAAAACTAAAAGCTAAGATTGATCATTCATCATCCTCCAAATCTAAACTTGAAGATCAGAAAATTGATGAAATTACATATTTTCTCAATAGCCTTTCTAACAAGATTTCCAAAATTGAAACACAGCCTAGAACTGTTCAACAAACTGTTGTCAGACCTCAAGCTCAAACTCAATTTAGAAGAACTTCTCAAATGAAAATTCTTCCGAGACTAGGTTCTGACCAAAACATTCATCCACCTTTGTTGATTTATGATCAATAGTCACAGGATACATGCCCTTTAATCAGTGAAGATATCAATAATATTTATTCTTCAGCAGTACCAATAGCCATATTTCCTTCATCCTCACCTCATTCTTTTGAATAAGAACCAGGAGATGCTCAAATTTCAAAATACTTAGCATTCTTTGAATTTTTTATTGCAGAATTGAATAAATGGTATGATCTAAGGCCTAGATCATGTCCTGGTAGACCTCCAAAATCTACCAATGAACCTGCAATAAAAACCTTTCAAATACAAACTCCAATACCTTAGAGTACAAATTCATCCATTGAAACCCTTTCATTTGACAAGACTATTCTGACAACTTTTAATATTGAAAAGGAATTGGAAAGGGTCAAAATTCTTATACCTTTAGCTAAACGTTCCAAAAATCTTGGTTACAAAAATAAAGTGTCTAAATGGATAGAGTCTTCTAGTGTAGATGTTGAGGGAGATGTTATTAGTTTGCAAGATGAAAAACCCTTGGTTGTATTTGGCCCTAATTCTGATATGATCGATGAAATTGTTCCACCATTTTATGTAACATTAAAAGCTCATGATTTTATTTTGTATAACTGCATGCTAGATTTTGGAGCCTCTCATAACCTTATGTCAAAGGTAATTATGGACCAGCTTCAGTTACAAGTCACCCATTCTTATCATGACCTTTACACCCTCAATTTAAAGAAAGTACCATGCCTAGGATTGATCAAAGACCTAGTTGTGACCTTAGCTCAAATACCTATCAAGAGTATGGTTCTAGACATAGTTGTCAGTGATATTCCTGCTAAGTTTGGCATGCTTCTATATATATCATGTTGTTCTTGGAGGATCACTTCCGATGGACATGTCTTTTGCTACTATCCCAGTTTATGGAGGTGAGCATTTAAGTTTATACAGGGAAGTCAGATTCCTTCATACTGTTTGTAGGTTTGATCAAGCAAAAAACCACCCTATCTATGTAGTACATCTAGATTTTGGTTGCTTTCACTTGTCTTCACAAAATTCATAAAACACTCAACTCTCCATTGAAAATATATTCTCCCAACCTAAAGTTATAGAATCAGATATCTGGAAACTTTATTTTGATAGATCTTGCTCAAAAGAAGGAGCAGTAGGAATTGTTTTAATATCACCAAATAAGGAAAACATAACTCAGTCATATAAAATAGAATTTGAGGTCACTAATAATGTGGCTGAGTATGAGGCTTTTCTTCTTGGTCTTGAACTAGCTAGGAGTTTAAAGGTTCAAAACTTGAGTGTATTTTCTAATTCTGAGCTTATAGTGAACCAGGTTAGAAATATGTGTCAAACAAAGCACCCAAGGCTTAGGTCCTATAGAAATGAAGCTTGGACACAATTGAAAATTTCTTCCAAGGATTTAACATAACTTCTATTCCCAGAGATGACAACATGCATGTTGATTCACAAGCTGAGATGACAACATGCATGCTGATTCACAAGCTGTCTCGGCAAGCTCTTTCAAAATCCCTGAGCCATTATCGTTAGAATACCAAATCCAAGTCAAGTATCGGCCATCAATTCATGATAACCTTAAACACTGGTAGATTTTTGAAGATGATGAACAGTTAAAATATTTTCTTCAAGTCATTGATGAATTCTCAAATATGCAAATTGAAGGAGATCAAAATGATATTCTAGAATCAAATCAGCAAATTCTAGAAACTTCATTCAGTCCTAAAATTCTTGATCATGATATTATCCAATTATCTAATAATTTTATTCCTAAAGGATTAGTCCCATTGGGAAAATTATTTGATAATAATGATGTCTCTAAAAATCCCTTGTTTCACTCACTTGAAGAAGAAGTCGAAGAATGCAATATTGGGACTGTGGATGATGTGAAAAATATCAAATTGTCATCAACCTTACCTTCGAATGTAAAAACCAAATACTTGAATCTTCTTAAAAATTACAAAGATGTTTTTGCCTAGTCTTATAATGAGTTAAAAACTTATTATACATCTTTAATTGAACATAAGATTTCTTTGAAACCAGAATCAAAACCCTTTTAGCAAAAACTAAGAAGAATCAATCCTATATTACTTTCAACCTTTGAGAAAGAACTTAAAAAGTTTCTTGATGCTCATATCATTGTGCCTTTAAGGTATTCTAATTGGGTATCCAACCTAGTTCCTGTCAGAAAGAAAAATGGTGAGATTGGGCTATATGTAGACTTCTGAAATCTGAACAAATCATCTTTAAAGGATAACTATCCATTGCCTAAAATGGACCATCTACTTCAAAAATTTTCAAGTGCCAATAGGATTTCTATGATAGATGGATTTTCTAGTTATAACTAGATCATGGTAAGTCAAGCTGACCAAGATAAAACTGCCTTCACCACACCTTGGGGTACATTCATGTATGCAAGAATGCCATTTTGGTTGACCAATGTTGGAGCCACTTTCCAAAGAGCCATGAACCTAGAATTCGTAGGTAAAACATCTGAATTCACTATCATTTATTTAGATGATTTAACTGTTTTCTCTGATTCTGATGAAAATCATTTAAAACACTTGAGCAAATTTTTTGACAGGTGCAAGAAATTTGGCATTTCCATCAATCTGAATAAATTTTTGTTTGCTGTGAAGGAAGGGAATTTACTAGGGCATATAATCTCCAAGGAAGGATTCATAATTGACCCAAAGAGAGTTGCATCTATTCAGACCCTGACTCTATCAAGGAATAAGAAAGAGATACAAACCTTCCTTGGAAAGATCAATTTTCTCAGAAGGTTTATCCAAAATTATGCTGAGATTGTTAAAGATATGACAAATATGCTTAAGAAAAACAATGAAGTGAAATGGACAGTCCCTACTAATGCTTTTGATCATATCAAAAAGGCCATATCTGAGTCCCCTACATTAGCTAGCCCTAATTATTCTTCATCTTTTAGCATATTTTCTTTTGCATCCAAGACAACCTTAGCTATTGTACTTTTACAAAAGAACACAAATGGTGATGACCAGCCTATAGCCTTGTTTTCCAAAGTTATGAGGGATGTTGAACTTAGGTATGATATTATTGAAAAACAATCTTATGCCTTAATTCAAGCCCTCAAAGCCTTTAGAACCTATATCCTACATTCACACATTACAGCTTATGTCCCTAATCATGTTGTTAAAATTGTTTTGACTCAGCCTGATACTGATGGAAGAAGAGGGAGATGGATTGCTAAAATCCTTGAATTTAAAACCACAAAGCTAAAAAAAGGCCAAGGCCTGGCCAAATTGTTAGCTAAATCCAACTGCAAAGTAGTGGGGATTAATCTGGTTTCTGAAATGTCCTGGGGAGAATCCACAAGAACCTTCCTTAATATTAGAGGAGAATCCACAAGAAACTACTCCTCTTAGAGAAGGGGAGAATCCACAAGAACCTCTTTCTTGAGATCAAGCCATTCTTGTTCACATAGGTCAGAAATATCTACTCTCTGATTGGTATTCTGATATTGTGCAATTTCTTAGAGATTTTCAATGCCCAGTTGATCTTAACTTGAAGCAGTGCAAATCCCTGAAGCTTAAAGCAGTCAGATACCGCATTATCAATGATAATATATATTGGAAAGACCCTCTTAATATCCTTCTTTTCTATTTAACTGGAAATGAAATAGAAGGGATTATATATTAGTTTCATGCAGGGTTTTTTGGAGGACACTATGCCTGGAGAGCAACAACGTACAAAATTTTAAAAGAAGGTTTCTATTGGCCCACACTTTTTAAAGAAGTTGGAGCAAGAGTATGAAGTTGAAAACCATGCCAATTATTTGTAGGAAAATAGAAATTGTCAGCACTTCCTTTGGTCCCAGTATCTGTCCATGCTCCTTTTCTTCAATGGGGATTGGACTTTATTGGGGAAATTCATCCACATTCTAGTAATCAACACAGATGGATTTTAACTGCTACAGACTATTTCACCAAGTGGGTAGAAGCCATACCTGTTAAAAATGCAACTGATACTGTTGTGATAAAATTTCTTAAAGAAAACATCCTATCAATATTTGGATGTACTCAATAAATTGTTACAGATAATGCAACATCTTTTAGTAGTGTTAAAATGATTGAATTTTGTCAAAAGTATTCAATCCTTTTACACCATTCTACACCATACTATCCACAGGGTAATGGCCTAGCAGAGTCCTCCAATAAGATCTTAGTCAAGGTCATTAAGAAGACTCTTGAAAACCACAAAAAGGGTCGGGACAACCATCTAATCCATGCAATTTGGACTAACAGAGTTTCTCGTAAAAGATTAACAGGGAAGTCTCCTTTCCAATTAGTTTATGGCAAGGAAGTAGTTTTTCCTACTCATTTAGCTTTACCTGTTATGAGATTCTTCCAGGAATCTTATGAAGAAAAAGATGATTCCTCAAGAAGGATTAATCAAATTATTGAGTTAAATGAAGACAGGGATGAAATTCAATACAAGCAAAGGAAATATGAAAATAAGATGAAAGAATTGTTTGATAGAAAGGCTAGAGAAAGAAATTTCAAGAAGGGTGACCTAGTGCTTAGATGGGATACAAGGAGAGAAGATAAAGGCAAGCATGCAAAATTTGAAAACCTATGGTTTGGTCCATTCAGAATTGCAGAACTCAAAGGGAACAATACATTCATTCTACATAATTTGGAAGGAGAGTATTCCTCATTTCCAGTCAATGGGAGATACTTGAAACATTACATTCAGTATTCATTTTCCATTCATTTATCATCTGTAAATATCTGAAGAGTTTATTTAATTTATGAAAAAATTGCAAGCGAGTATCTGTTTCAGCAAAGACTCCATAGCCTGAGGAGAACGCACTTGGATCTACTTTTTCTCTGCATCCCACAGGGGGAAGCAATCCGCAGCTAGAGCCGATGTTGTAACATTATTTGGTTTTGATAAGGTAGCATATTAGTCAAAAAATAATTTTAAAATGTTACTTTAGGATATGGATGCAAAAGGAAGAAAAGTTAAAATGTTAGGAAAATTTTATGTTTTATAGGCATCCATATCAATAAAATGTTAGGTGGTAGCTACCCTAAATAAAGAAGGTAAAAGGAAAATAAAATGCTAGGGAAGCAAAAAGAAAAGAAAGCTTTTGTTCAATGTTTTTATAAATGCACAAGTTGCTAGTCTAAATGCACCACAAACAAACATCAAATGTGTTTTCATGTGAAGAACAAAAGACAAAGGAGTAAAGGCTTTACTCTAAGGTTTATATATCAATTATTTGATATTAATCCTATCCCTAAGTTTAAAATCCCAAATCATTATCCCCCTCCGCTCAAATTTCCCTTCACCTTCATATCCGTATGTTTTAACACCCCTCTTATATTTCACATTCCCCAACATTGCATTAAATCAATTCCTGACCCCACCAAACAGTCCCATCATGTCATGATTTAACTCCCTACCATATCACACTCCATCTCTGCCCATATTCCCATATCCGGTGACCTACATCATATCCCCCCCCAACCATCCAAACTTTACC
>APFE030523280.1:185991-206751 GCA_000404065.3 Pinus taeda | reverse complement strand
CTCCGTATCTTGGCTGAGGCCTCTCTCACTCACCATGATACTCATTATCTTCCTCCTAGCAGCAAACCCAAGAGATTTTGAGGATTTTGAGGCATTTTTGGCATTTTTGGGAATTTTACAGGTTTTGGCCATCCGAGTGGTCTCACCCCGTACGCGACTAGTCATGAGGACAGCTCAGAACGGGGAAAACTCTACATTTTTGGATTTTTCATGCAAATATGCACTTTCCTATGGAAGGGTTTCAAATTTTGTGAAGATTTGGGCTCCCAAAAGCTCAAAATACAGGCAAATTTTGACTTTCTGCCCGTTTTTTGAGTTGCAGAAAGCAGTCTTGGGAGATTTGATTTTTGAGGGGTCAAATCAACTCCAAATTCAGAAATTCTAGTTGGATTGGCAAGTAGACTTCTAGGCCTTTCCAACGAGCTATCCTGCACCTGATTTGGACACCGGGAAGGCCCTCTAACAGAGCTTCCAAGGGGCGCGACCAGTCAAGGTCAGGGGCGCGACCACTCAGGCAAATTTGCCAGTTTTGACCAGTTCGGCCAGCAAAGCACTGTTTTCACCTTGGTTGACTATTGAGGCATGTGAATGATGGATTTTTTTGTAAATTTCATGGAACTTAGATATTTTTACTCTTCTTAACCACTTCTAGAAGCTTCTTTGATGTAAATGGTAAATATTTAATGCATGGATAGGTTTCCTAAGTTTTAGAGGCAAGTTGTTGTGCTGGCCTATTATCTAGTGATTAATTTGGAATTAGTTGCAACAGCTCCTAGGAAGCTGAGCTCGACCCCTAGAGGTGGGGAAAGGAGTTGGATCTCCTATATTATGCCTTCTTTTACTCATTTTCATGGTTGGACTCTAGAGGGAGAAGCTCTATTGTATTTTTTACTTGTATTTCTGCAATTTGAGGAAAAGGAAGGCCAGGGTTTTGCAGACTTCATTGTGGATTCTTGTGGATTATTGTGTTGATGGTGTGTTTCCTACTTGTCATTGTAAGTGTGTTTATGTGTTCCATCTCTTATTCTCTTGCTGCTAATTAAACAAAAGAAGTGATAAAGTTTGAATTCATGCATGCCATGCTCAGCTTTCAATTTTGTTTAATATTTATGTTTTCCACTGTCTAGAGAGGATTCGAATTCATTGTTTGCCCTCTTTAGCTTCCCTTCTTTCCTCCTTGATCATCTATTCCAGCTAAAGGCATCATCATAAACTCCTACCTTGCCCCAAAGACCCACCTGCAAAAATTGAGCTCAATCCCCGCACCCTGAATTGCACTCCCTCCAATTGCCACCAAAAAACCCAAAAACTTTAAATCAACCCTCCTTATCAATTTAATAGCCTAAAATCATTGTTTCTAATTGGTTAACTCAATCCTATTGAAACATCCACCGAGTTTGACCCGAGAGAGCCTTCTCATACCTCGTAGGGCTAGCTACGAGGTGAAATGGTTTGATGTAGCTTTGAGGTTTGTCTATCTCAGCCAAGGTGAAATCTCAAGTGCTAACAGTTCCCATCTACAAAAAACTTATAAAATAGAAATTCTTCAAACATCCTGGGAGGAGAAAGAAAGACACCCATACCATTAGTTTCATTAGTCAATTGTCTGATCTAATGTTGGGGAGAGTGATTTTCGCAAAGTATCTAGACCCTGGAAGTCTTGTGGTAGATATGCACATTGATGGAATCATTGTCCCCTACACCTTGATTGATCTTGGGGACACCATCAATGGGATGACTAAGGAAACCATGCTGAAGATAAACCTCCAAGGATCTTTGAGAAAGACCACAACAATGTTGCAACTTACAGATAGGTCCACAGTGGCTCATGAGCGAGTTGTTGAGGATGTAATGGCCTCTATTGATTCCTGAGAGTATCCTGTTGACTTCCTAGTTCTCCAACCCAAAACCAAATCCAATGGATATCCTCTCATCCTTGGAAGACCATGGCTAGCGTTTCTTAATGCTTACATAAGTTGCAGAGTTGGGAACATGACCATTAAGAATGGGCATTTGTTCAAGCAATTAGTATTGTACCCTCTTGCTCAACCATCCCTCAAGCATGACTTACCCCTATTGTTGGAAGTGGAGGAGTAATATGAAGTGTATCATACCACAACCTATCCAATTTTTACCCTAAATGATATTATAGGAGGGAGGCAACCTAATGAAGGCGACCTCATTGAGCAAATCCTCCAGATTCAGTGCCCCTACACCATGTATTTTGATGAGCTTGTGAAGGAATCTAAGGGTAATCCTTGGACTAAGTTATGGTTGGTGGACCCAAGTCCTACACATGTCAAAATGGTAGAATTTGGTCCATCTAAAACCTTGAATATCAACCCATCTCTCGCAGCCAATTAAGAAGAGAAATTGTGTGACATGTTGAGAGAGCACTTAGATGCCTTTTCCTAGAGTTATAGATAAATGAAGGGAGTGCATCCTTCAGTGTGTACTCATAAAATCTACATCAAGGAAGGATGCTAACCAGTGCACCAACCTCAGAGGAGGATGAACCCAGCCTTCAAAGACATAGTAAAGGAAGAGTTGTAGAAGTTGTTGGATGCAAGGTTCATCTACCCCATCTTATATAGTGAGTGGGTGTCCCCCTAGTTTTGGTCCCAAAGAGAAAAAATGGAGGATCTATGTGGATTATAGAGAACTGAACAAAGCCACTAAAAAAGACCATTTCCCTTTACCTTTCATTTATCAAGTCTTGGATGGTCTTGCAGTTTCCTGGATGGGTTCAGTGGTTACAATCAGATCCAGTTCAACCTAGAGGACCAAGATAAAAATACATTCACTTGTCCTTAGGGTAATTTTTCTTATAGGGTCCTTCCTTTGGGATTATGTAATGCCCCTATCACTTTTCAAAGGGGAGTTCTGAGCATCTTTGTTGATCTAGTCCATGGCTCTGTAGATATATACATGGATGACTTCACTCCCTATGGGCATGATTTCCTGGAGTCTCTCTCTAACCTTGGGAAGATCTTAAAGAAGTGCATTGAAATGAACCTCTCGCTTAGTCCTCAGAAGTGTGAATTCTTGAAGAATGCAGGGACTGTCCTGGGCCATTCAATATCTTAAGAGGGAATACAAATGGACCCAAACAAAATTTCCATCATAAAAAGGGTCCCCACTCCTCAAAATCAGAGGGATGTTAGGAGCTTAGTTGGATATTATAGGAGGTTTGTCAAAGACTTTAAAAAATTAGCCTCACCATTGTTTGGATTGCTGTCCAAGGACTTTGAATTTTATTGGTCATATAGTTGCCAGGAGGCCCTAGAGATCTTGAAAGACAAATTAACTATTGCACACATACTTAGAGGCCCAAACTGGGCTCTTCCTTTCCACATCCATACTGATGCATCTAAAAAATTTGTAGGAGCAACCCTAGGCGAGATATATGACAAGTTTCTTCATTCTATTTACTTCATTAGCAAAAATGTGTCTAAGGCTGAATTGAATTACACTGTAACTAAGAAGGAACTCCTAGTTGTTGTCCACTCTCTGAATATGTTCAAACACTACATCACAGGATATAA
This sequence comes from Pinus taeda, assembly GCA_000404065.3. NCBI lineage: Eukaryota > Viridiplantae > Streptophyta > Pinopsida > Pinales > Pinaceae > Pinus > Pinus taeda. The sequence goes on along the minus strand of APFE030523280.1, from coordinate 203,206 downwards.
AACATTTTTTCATACTGACCATGAAGCTATCAAGTACTTAATGAAAAAGCTTGATGTGAATGCCAAAATTATTAGATGGTTTCTTCTATTACAACAGTTTGATCTAACTATCATTGATAAGCCAGGTAAAGAAAATGTAGTTGCAAAGTTTTTGTCTAGACTTGCTTTTCCTGTAGGTGAGGAAGGGATGGTTTATGATCAACTACCAGATGAACACTTATTTTCTATTTAAATTCTCTCTCCATGGTTTTCCAACATAGCTAACTACCCAGTTGCTGCATAGTTTCCTCCAAATCTGTCATCCAGGGAGAAGAGCAGAATTGTAAGGAAGAGCGCCCCTTTCACTTGGATTGGGCACAATCTATTCAAGTTGGGGCCAAATCAAATCTTGAGGAGATGTGTTAGGGAAGAAGGAGATCTTTGAAATCATCTTAGCCAGTCATGATGAGCCTTCTGGAGGTCACCTTGGTGCCAAGAGGATAACTTTCAAGGTTCTACGAGCTAGTTACTACTGACACACTCTCCATCAAGATGCAAGAAGATACACCAGTCGATGTGATCAGTGCCAGAGGGTTGGGAAACCCACTCCCAAGGATGAAATTCCCTTAAAACCTTAGGTGAATTTAGAGCTATTTGACAAGTGGGGCATGGATTTTATTGGGCCAATTGATCCACCCTTAGGGCAGAAAAAGTACATAATTGTATGCACTTATTATTTAAAAAAGTGGGTTGATACAAAGGCTATTAAGGTAGCAACATAGGAGAAAGTGGTTGAGTTCCTGAGGGATAATGTGTTCTACAAATTTGGGTACCCCAGAAAGCTAGTCACAAATCATGGAGCTCAATTCACATCACATCTGATCGAGAATTTGTTAAGGAAGCATCATATCAAGCACAAAAAATATATTTCCTATCATCCTTAGGCCAATGGACAGGTAGAGGTCACCAATAGGGCACTAGAAGCCATCCTCACCAAGATTGTGAGAAATCGCAGAAAGGATTAGGCAGACAGATTAGTGGAGGCCACTTGGGACTATAATACAAATTGGAAGACAACTATTGGTTTCACCCCTTATGAATTAGTCTATGGAAATAAGGCTTTGGTCTCCATTGAGTTTGAATACAATACCTTGAGAATGGAAACACAATTGGATTTAGATGTTACAAAGGCACAACAAAAGAGGTTGCTCCAGTAAAATGGCTTAGATGAATTCAAAATGCAAGCCCTCTTACACACTGAATTTATTCAATTAAAAAGGAAGATATGGCATGATAGGAATATCAAGGACAAGGTCTTTCAAGGAGTCTGGGCTCTAATATATGACATGAGGTTCAAGGACTTCAAAGGAAAATCAATGACAAGGTGATTGGACCCATACGTGATAGAGAAATGACATGACAATGGATCTGTTCAAATCAGGACCATTGACGAGGAAGGGATTCCCTTGCTTTTCAATGGATACAGATTGAAGGTTTACAAAAACTCTCTATCCAAGGAAGAGTTCATCAGCACCATCAAGAAGGAGGTGAATTTGATTGGAAATGTCGTAGCTTCCAAGTCACAAAATCCCTAAATACTATTTTTGTTTGCGATAAAATTAAAAAAAATAAATAAATAAATAAGGAAAAGGAAAGACAATAAGAGGCCTATATGAAAATCTCCATGAGGCATCTAAGGCCAACTCTTGGGTTGAAAACCTCCATGAGGCAACCTAGGAGTGGGAAAAAATAGAAAAAATAAAATATCCCTGGGTGAAAACCTCTCTTGATGCACCCAGGGCAGATAGGCAGGTTGAAAACATCGCTTGAGGTAGCCTGTGTGTCCCTAAAAAAAAAGAGAGAAAAATAAAAAAGAAAAAATAAGAATGCCATGACAGGGATCTACAACCTGTCAATTAATAGTTTTTTCCATTTTGCAAGTTTTGAGGATAGTGGAAATTTGCATAGCTCTAGGGACAACATGCTCAAGTTCCATTCCATTTTTCCCTCCATCTACTCCCAAATATCCATGGAAACCATATCTTTACCACTATCACTCATTGTTGGGCCCCAAAAATCCATTTCTAGGCACTCTTTGGTTTTCCACAAGATGCCATGTAACTACTACAGGAAGATCCTTTAGCACTACATGATGTCCTAAAATTCTACAAGAAAGAGGTTCCCATAATAAAGTCATAAAGCATGGCCTATCCAAGGCTATCTAGACTCCTCACACCTTGATTCAACCATTCACCCATCCTCCATGCATCCCTGATTTTAAAAAAAAATCACGATTTCTTAAAGCCAAATCTAAGCCATGTCTCATTCAAAAAAAAAAAATCAAAAAGAAACACAGAGGACATTTCATTTGTTTCCATAGCCCTTCACTACCCTACCAGGACTCTAACTTCATCCTTAAACCCCTACACTCCTTCTCACCACTCCTCTGAAGAAAATCCCTTGGAAAAGAATAAAAAAGGGGCGTGCCACTATTATGATAAACCTGAGACCTATTTCTTCTTCCCATCCAAATTGAGGGGATGGTACCACCATCCTGGACTACCTTTTCACCGAGAAGGACTCCACAATAGCATCAGCAGCACCTGGGATATCAGCAAGACACCTACACACATGAACATCATTAGCAAGAAAATACACAGGAGCACAAAAAGTGTACACAGGAAAAAAGGGACAACAAGATAACTCCCTGAACAACAACATAAGAGGTCGAAAACTCCAATATTCATCGATTGAGTACAAGGTAGGCAGATGTATGGTAACCTCTAAGCTTATCCCTAGGTGTAAAATAATGAAAAATGTATGAATGTCGAAGGAAGGTTTTTTTATAAGTAGGAGGTGGCCAGTTACCTTGGCCACCCTCGGCTAGTGAACAAAAAGTGATCCATTAGTCATCATGCAATGTAGGAGTGTCACATCAATGAAATCAATTAAGAGGGAAGTCAAAATTAGTTAAGAGGGAGTGGGTGTTAATTAAGAGGCTTGAGAGAATGATCACACAAGGTGGGCCAATGGTCCAAATGAGGAAAACTCATACCACTTCCAGCCATCACAGCGCTCCAAGCCCTAGCCCCAAATAGCATAAAGATCGAACTTCCTTGCATCTTTTCTCGTTTCAAAAGCCATTGAGGTAGGGGCGAGATTGGGAATCTATCGAGAGATTCTAACCCTACTATGTTATTCCTACAAGAAACAACTACATGAAGCGCAAGAGATTACAAGAAATGCAAGAGGCTACAGGGAGCACTTAATTTGCTACAGGAAGCCTCCAAGGGTGAAAAAACACTGCCTAGGTTCAATTTGTCTTCAATTGTCATTACACCAGGCCTGATAGTGGAAAGTAAGTGGCCCTCTCATTCTTTTGTCCATGATTTGCATGTTGGAGCACCTTGTTCTCTCTTAGTAATTACAGCCATATTGTGGATTTGAAGAGGCTTTTTTGCTATCAAATAAAAGGGATACACATAATTGCCATCAATTATAGGTTCCACCCCTTTGTTCCCCTTGAGTTCGTATTGGGGATATCATAAAAAACCCTCCTACACCTAATTAAAAATAGAGAAAAATATGGGAGGGGAATTCAATAGAAGAGAAACTACATATACTAAGAGAATTCACCTTCATCCCCCTATAGTAGACATTTTCAGGAGGCATCAATGGTTAGGTTTCTTTGAGCTACTAAAAGGATATGATGATAATATCACTTATAAGTTTTCCATGGCCCTAAACCCTCAAGGGAGAACCAATGTTACCACTGTGGTGAGAGGATTATCCATTACCATTACTCCTGAGTTGATTAGCAGGGTGACAACACTTCCCCTAGGGGCCCATTCGAGAAAAGAAGACAAGCCGAGCAGTGCCCATGTTAAGAAGAATTTCTTCACTGATGATGAACAACCAATTGAAGATAAAAATGGAGTGAAAAGGGAGAGCCTCCCCTATCCCTAGGATGAGGTGGGCTACCATATCCTTAAGTTCATCCCTTGTGAAGGAAGACTGAGTGTAGTTTATGGATAAAAGTTTAGACTACTCCATGAACTGATATTTCGAGCAAGATTTCCCATAGCCCAAAGACTCGATGTGCCTTATTTCCTTGTATAATCCATCATGGAATGATCCAAAAGGTGAAAGAGGGAAATAAACAACACTTAGGACACCATGGCCTCATAAAATTAATAGTGGAAGATGCTTTGAATAACTTAAGATTTCTTGTCCTCTTGTCCACATTCAGAGATATGGACAAAGAAGTCTTCCTTGACACTCAAGTCCTTGCACTTGGAGGAGAAGAGGCATGAGAAGAGGGATAGATAGAGAAAATAGAGGAAGAAACATAGAAAAAGGAAGAGGTGAAGGAAGAACAACGGGAAGAAGAAGAGGAGGAGCAAGAGGAAGAACCAAGTCCAGAGAAAACCACTGCACCTAGAGAAGAGGAAGTAGCCCCAGAGAAAAGAAGTTTATCTTCTGAGCACCCTAAAAAGGAGGCTGTTGCTGTCCTAGCTTCCTTGAGCACACCAATCAAACCTAAGAATAAAAGGCAGAGGAAAACTCCCCTCTATTTCAAGACAAGGAAAACCATTGGAATTAAACCAGGAAACTCTCAAACTCCCACAAAGACCCCTATTATAATTGAGGAATCACCAAGTAAAAGAGAGGAGCTAGAGCCCATTGAGATGAAAGTTGAGAAAGTCACATATCCTAGAGCCATCTCAAAGTCTCGCATCACCTATGTAAGAAAGGTTGTCACCAGGTCAACCTTCTCTAAGCAACCCAAGGCATCTATCACACTCCAACAAAAAGGGAAAGGCATGCTACAGTTAACACAAATCCTGCTACAAGAAACACATACAATGCTACAGGAAGAGCAGAAAATGCTACATGAAGAGCAAATTAGGCAAAAGGAGGGAAAAGAAGCAACACGATAGTTACAGGAGGGGGAAACTTCTCTAAGAACCTTTGAGAGATATTTTATAAAGATGCAAGAGCCTAATCCACAACCAAATTTGAGCTCCTATTACAAGTTCATTGAAGGAGGTACGGTGATACCACAAAAATATGCAGTCCCTTTCTTCTTCAAACTTGAGGTAGAAAGAGGAAGGACACATAGATGGATGCAAATTTCCAAATCCAAGAAAGTGGAAGATGTGGGATTTATGGAGGAAAAGCTATTAGAAATGGGAAAGGAGTTGAGTGAGTTAAGGGATAGAGAGTACACAATGAGAACACAGTTGCAAGTAGAAAACACATGGTTGAGGAAGAAACTGCAAGAAAAGGAGACCCAATTGGCCACAATGGAAAGCCTCTCCATGGAGGCACTTCAATGCAAACTTCCACCCAAATTCTATGCACTTTTCCTCAAATACTAATGGATGCAGTTCCAAATTCATACATTAACAAAAGCATGGGACCATGCCATTCAAGGAATACAAGAAGTTCATTGAGTTGTGTGATAAGAGTAGCCTTGAAGGCGGAGCCAAATTAACTGAATTATACCTACACAACCTCACCTTACCTGACATGAATGTTTGGGATCCCAATGCCAAGTTGGGAGACTTGTAACTGATGGATCTTGTATCTTGGATGATTCATGAGCAAGCCAGGGCTGAGGAGGTGAAGAGAGTATTGATAAAAGAAGAAAAATAACCCCTCGACATCAGGGCTCTGGCAGATAAATTCCATGGATGTAATCAGTAATCACATCATCATTTCCAATGATGCTAAGCTGGAACCTAGATACCTTGCAACCCAAGAGCAAGCCATATCCTATTTTGAGGACACTCTAATATTGTTGGGGGAAGAAAGCCAACAAGCATGTCAGAGAAGTTGGAATACCCTGCCACACAGTCTTCAGTTCAGGGAATATCACTCTCTTGAGAGATTGAGAAATGAATTGGATATAACACCTTTGTACAAGAAGGCAATGCAAAGACTGATGATCAACTGGATTGAACTTAAACTCAATCCACCTTTGTTGTTGGGTTTACAAGATGGAAGGAAGGAAGAAGAAGAAAGGAAGCAATGGGAAGAAATAGAGAAAAATGTAGGCTTCTATCCTCATGAAGAGACACCATCTATAGAAGCTTTTGATGTCAGAGAGGCCATCAGGGCCATGAAGGACATGGACATAGATGACTAGGTTGCTCAGAGGATGAGAAACACAGTAGGGGGGTGATTAGGCTCATCAATAGGTATATTATATGGGTCACAATGCCATCCTCCAACTTATTAAATTATCTTTTTCTCACATTTATATACAATTTTTGTTATATTATGCTACAATGAGGAGTAAAGATGTGCTACTATGTCATGTGGCCTAATGTGTGTTAATTGTAGGGATTGGAGCACTTTTGAGATGATTTGGGTGTATGAACTCAGAGTAGACAAGCAAGAGAAATTCTTGGAGACAGTATGTTATGGGTGAGACCACCCTAGGGTCTTGGGTTGAGAACCCCAACAGAGCATAGGGAAAACCACAACAAGAAATTCTTAGGCAATCAACCTAAATGCTTCTTCTACTGAACTGTGTAGGAGTGTCCTTACCTGGATGTCCTGCGTTCGGGTAGATCCTGTAGGGTGAAAACCCTCAACTCCTCCTGATGTCTTTGAAACATGAAAATTATTCAATTGAAACATATACAGTAGAAGAAACATAAATCATGTTCATGATATTAAATTTAAATCATATAAATGAATGAACAACTACACATCAATGTAAGATTCATAAACGAATTACAATATAAATTGATGCATAAACACATTTAATATCAGAAGCATAACATCATTCCTTTATTGAAGTTAGCTACAAATAAAGTGGAGAAATATGACCTGAGTCCTTCTCCGGCTCCAAGCAGAATTATCCTCCAGATTCGTCCTTTCCCGACCTCAGCAATCTTCCTCCATCACCAATAAAAGGCTATCTCAAGAAAGATGAAGGATATCTCCAATAAGGAAACAAGGGTTTCTTGAAGCTTTGGGGAGTGCAGGAGGCACAAGGATTTCATCAGACTCGATCAAGGATAATCTCACTATAGTATCAATATCTCATATCTCCTCCCTTAAGGCCTTCCCATGGAGTTTTATTTATACTTCTCCAAATTAGTTTTTTCAGTTGGGAAACAGTTGGGCCATAGGCAATAGGAGGTGAATAATACATAAAACCCGTGAACTCCTCCCGAAATTAAGGAAATTTAAATTTTTTAAGTGTTTTAGCATATGTACGCAGGTTGGGTATATGCTGACCCACGTGTACAAGCTTTTGTCACAGGGAAAAGTAGCGTATAGGGAATAAAACATTGTTTTTTAGATTTTGGATGAAGTCTAGAAGGAAGGGTTGCCCTAGGCCATAATTAGAGCATCAGATCCACCAAGAGTGGTAAATGGTGCTATAATAGATTCCCCTTAATATATGAGGTTAAAATAGGTACATGATGGTTGAAATGTATTAAGTGCATTGAAGGAATCATGCCGATACCATGTCAAGTTCAAAAGTGGATCCAATATGCATACAAGTATAAAGGAACTAAAAATACATAATGGATCATCTTATCATAATCAAGAAAGTACATGTTTCAATATCACATATAAAGAGCTGATCAATGATGTTGAAGTATGAAGTTGATCACTAAAGTCAAGAAACTAATCCAAATAGTACCAAGTGAACATGATGGAATAAATGGTACTACACTGCAACTCGGGTACCAACATATGAGATATTTTTTTAAGGAACTACAGTATATAAGATGGATGGTGTCAACTAATAGAAATAGGAGCAACTGACAAGTGAACCAAGACATGCTGATGCAAACCTAAGGTCTTCACCGACCGCCGTGGTATATTTTTACACAATGGGAATAAATGATCTGAAGTCAACCATATGAGAAATCATTTGATTACTGGTCATTGATGTATACCATTAACAAATGCGAGGCTACTCACTGATAGTGATGATGAGAGTCAAGGTACCCAGTACAATCTAACAAGTGCGAGTAAATGAGTTGTAGTCAAACACTTGGAAGAAATGAGTTGTATTTCCAAATGGACTCTAGATTGCTTTCCCAGAGCAATGAGCTGAAGTCGATGGGAAAAGATCCGCTAGAAGGAAGGCATTAAGGCATCCTTCATCAATCTAGCACGAGTGTAACCCATATGCCAATAATGTGGAAGGAATCGAATGAACAAAGATGTAGTAACCCAACCGAAGCATGTTTCTAGTGTACACAAGATGTAGTTAGTGCATGATAGAAACCCTCTAAAACAACCATTAATGAAAGTTGACACAGAAGCGAGGAATCCACCAATAGGGTCAAACGGAAACCAAGGCACTGCATGAATCCCAATGTGTGATAATGAAATTTGATGTCGAACACAAGGGAAACCACTCAGTCAAAGACCCATAATATTGATTGATGTTGAGCACAAGGTGACACATCAATAATGAAAATAGGGCAAGGGTGTGGCTCTAGATTTTCCCTTAGAGCAATTTGTCGTAGTCTATAAGAGGAAGACCCACCAGCAAGATGTCAATGGAGACCTTCTCAAACCGACACGAGCAAAGGACCAATATAGCTGATGTGATAATGAACATGACGCTGACAACTAGGGATGGTTGACTGAAAAATAGATCAAGATACACCACAGAGAGGTTGACTCAGGTTTACTTTCCTTGAACAAAAGCACGACTCAATTGTGACTACATGGCAGCATATGATAAATTCGTATAAGTTCGTCATGCAGGAGGCTTAAGCAAACTCTCCATATGATTGGAAGAGGTAACCAATCGAAGGAGTACTGACTCAATAACAAGGTTAAGGCTCTCCTAATTCAAACTAAATCCCATTCCAATCGAGGAAAGACTTACTTTTGAGTGCTTTTTTCATGGGTGACACAACTGACTCTAGCTGCCATCAAATATGGAATTAATGTCCCATTCTCTCTCTTTTTGGAATACATAATTTTTTTGTATTTTTCTTTTATATTAAGCTTGAAAAAGAATAAAAGAATGTTATAGTACAGTGGAAAGAACAAGTGTCGAAAAAATATATGCTCTATTTCCTAGGAGGGGAACATTCCTATGCTCAATGCAAGGTGGCGAAACTGGTGAAGGACACTCAAAGAAATGTTCTTTCCATGGGAAAAAGGGGTGCATCAAGTTGCAGAGGCTAAGTGATAGCAATGTTTTTTTTTCAAAAGAAATGGTCGAAAAGTGGCTTAAACATGAGTCCAAGTGAATCCAGCACAAGGCCAAAATGTGCAAATAGTCAATATGAAATGCAGTGGTACAACTCAACACAAAGGAGCCTCTAGGGAATAAGGCTAGAAAATAGTGCAAAATAACGAGAATGAGTCTTCAATGCACAAGTCATGGTAGGACTAAAGAGGACTCCCGAGCCTACTCAATATAGCAACATGGGCAACAAACGTCAGCGAGGATCTAACTAAGATGCCCATGTAAAGGTTGGCTTTACCATCGTGTCATGATTTTAAATTCGACAAGTGAAAAAATGGTTTGTGAACCAAGACACGATGGCGTCAACCCTATGGAAAACATATTCCAGTATGGAGGCTAGTATGCAAAATGCAACAGAAAGTGGTATTCCCTAACCTATATGCCAGTAAGAAAACAATATCTACCATGACAGGCTTGCGGTCATGGGACCAAAACGATTTCTCGAAGAAGTCTCTGAAATTTCATATAAAGATAACCCATTAGTGACACTCCAAAACAAAAGGCCAAAAATTCCATAAGATAAAAATCAACTTTTGAAAAAATAATTTTTATTTTTCAACCTATATAAGGACTTTTGGACTCATATTTTTTTCATTTGAGCAAGGAGTTGTGGAGACAAACTCAAACAAACTTCCTCCATCAAATCCAATCGTTCAAATCACTCCAAAACTTCTAGGTAACCCTTTTATCATGATTTTAATCATTTTTTATACTTTTTAGATGTTTCCATAGGAAAATATGTTCAAAAATTCAACTTTGCATACACGTGGGTTGAATACAAGTAACCCACGTATACAAGGGCCCTACACATGACTGCGTAAAAAGGTAATCGGTGTGTGTGTGAGCAAAAAACTTAAAACATAAATCTAATTATTTGAAACATCTTTTTTGGGCAGGATGACAATCACCTGGAGTGAAAGGGAGCATAGTTCCATTGATAACCAAGTAATGGAAGATCAAAATGCCTTAGCTACTTTGAGAGGTTGTGGCTTGAAAAAATTCTTTAAAATGCCAAACATGAAGGCAAATACACGATTACTTGAGTTGTTGATTCATTACTAGAGTGAAGAAGATGATTCATTCATGATTGATCAGATGCCCCTGAGGATCGAGATAGAAGACATATATTTCATCACAGGTCTTTCTTGACGGGGAGAGAGAGCGCATTCAACTAGCAGGACGAGAAGTAGTTTCAGCATCGAAGACTATGTCCGCATATACTATCCTAGTCATCCTGAAAAGATTTGAATTTAGATCCCAATCAAGCATGTAGAGACTCTATCATTGAAAATCCTACTATTTACCATAGCCAGGGTAAATGGTTCTGTCGCTCTACATCAAGCTTCACGTGTATCCATGAGCCTAGCAGTGAATTTCCTTACTACTATGTTTGATTGGTGTACACCTCTACTAACCAACATGAAGAACCAACTCACTTCCATTCAAAAGGGTGAGACAAAGAATTTTGGATATGACACAATCTTATGCTCGTTCTTCTTTGACAAAGTACCTGGCCTTTGACCCAAGGTATTATTGACCATCAGCAGCCCGAGGGATCCGTGGATGGGCATATGAGCTGACCTGATGAAACACCTAGGGGGTGGTGAGGCCCCCAAGATGACCTTTGATGACGAGTTTTTTGCATGGTGGGATCAAAAGGTCATCGCAGTCGATGACTAGCCCTATGCCAGAATGGATTTCTGGGGAGATCCATATTTAGTATTACCACCAGATGCAGCATGGGATGCCATAGGTAACAATTTTTTATTTATTTTTTGAATTCCTTAAGATTTTTTGGATTTTTAATATAGATGAACTTAAAAATATTTTCTATGAGACATGTTAAAATTGGCAACTAGGGGAAAACTCCATGTGGGTCAGCTTATTTATGGCAACTGATATTTTTATTCGATCCCTCTCATCGAGAGGTGTAGGATTGATCTAAATATCATCCGATTCCAATAAGTATTTATGGAGATATGAATTTATTTTGATTATGGAATTATTATCAAGCCGACCAACAACTTATGTAGGCTTAAGAAGCCCAAACATCATGTCTATTCAACCTATACATTTTTGGTATAAATAGAAGAGGATTTGATGTCATTTGTAACACACATTCTTGAGGTGATATCCTCCTCTCCATGTCCTGGGTTTTTAGAGAAGGAGTGAGACACCAAGAATAATACGCTAGCCTAATAGTGATGCCCTAGTTGCAGGTTGATCTGGGCAGCAATCAGAGCTCATTGTTTTGGAGTCTGAGTTGCTAGTAAAGGGGCCGAGGTCTCTTGGAGGAAGGCTGAGTTTGATGGGAAGTATTGTGGATCTATTTAAGGACTAGAAGAGGGTTGTTTTGGTGGGTTGTTGGAGGGCCACAGCCAGTAGAGGTAGTTTGCAGTCCTAGCCTCCCAAAACAGGCTTGTGTTGAGTTGTTAAGGGCTGCCATATGCCCAAAACAACAGCTCACAAGAAAGGATTTACTCCTTTCCTAGGCTGAAGTAAATTCAAGGCTGATTTATGGATTGAATGAAGGGTTGTTGCAAAAAAAAAAAGCCCTAACCAGTCACAGTAAAAGACAACAGGTGCAGAAGACTTGGAGGGCAGCATGTGGAGAAAGCGGTGGGTCATAGTTCATGACCAGACTTGGATCAGTTTAATGGGCAGCATAATGATGATGCACATCTGTAAGGGCAGCATAATCAGCATAATGATGATGTGCATTAGCAAGGGAAGCAGCATGATGATGAACATTAGCAAGGGCAGCAGCATGATAATGATGCACATATGTAAGGGCAGCATAATTAGCATAATGATGATGCACAGGCAATAGCATAATGATGATGCACATTTGTAAGGGCAGCATAATCATCATAACAATGATGCACATCAGCAAGGGCAGCAGCATGATGATGATGCACATTAGTATGGGCAGCATGATGATGGATGAGATCATGGACATGAAGGGAAGCATGATAATGGATAAGATCATGGACATGGGCAGCATGATGATAATCATGATTAGTGCAGCATGGTGCAGTATGCAGTGGTGCAACAAGAGGACCAGATGGAGCACGATGATAGGTGAAGGAGTCACCTTGGAGAATTAGTTGAAGCAGAATTTCTTCAACTGAACTCATCGTCATAGGAGATAATCTATGCTCAGATCTAGATAAGTCAAAGTGTTGACTTCTGTTGTAAATGTGCTATCTCTCTCTCTCTCTCTCTTTCTTTGTTGAACTTTGAAGAACATAAAGGAATAATTGATCAAGGGTTTCCCCACATTGGGGTTTGTCCCTGGCTTGTGCCACATTTTGTGTTCTCTTATCTTGGCTTGTCTTCTGTGATTTATATTTATGTTCTTTCTGTAGTTTATCTTAATGCTGATGTGATTGCTAATTGTGAAAATTTAAATAAATTTCTCTAGCATATAACATACCTAAAATTAACGTGGTATCAGCGATGAGGTGAAGACAATGCCCAAGCAAGAGTGAAAGAGCAATCACTGAAGACAGTTGGGACAAGACAAAAGGATCAATGGGTTCCTCATCCCTCTTCTAATTCACCTAGGGTGAAGTCGAAGTAGAGAATATTATCAGAATGGCACATCGGAAAGTTTCTAATGTCCTACCTAAAGATCACTTAATTGGGAAGTTCGGATCAAAGGGTAGAAGGAAAGGAAAATGCCTTGAAATAAGTTTGGCCATTATGCAAAGGAGTGTCTGAAGGACAAGGACACATCTCTTGATGAAGATAATAATCATTCTAGGGACATATTCAATGATCAAAGGAATGACAAGTAATGCAAGTCATCAATGAAATGGTCGACTCTTCAAAGAAAGCAAGGAACCCCAGAATCTCTTTTATGTACCTGATCACAAGAAGAACCTGGTGTCCATCTCAGAAATGGAAGTTAAAGGTTTCAAGGTGGCACTCGTCGATGGAAAGGTACATATTTGAAAATAGAATTTTCAAAGATGTTTTTGAGTTCAGGGTTGTATTAAGTTACAGGAAGTCCACTGGGGACCATGTCCATTGACACATAGCACCGGAGGTCTGTGAGTCAGATGGTGACAGGGAAGCCTGAATTCAAAAGGAGCATGAAAGTACATGTTTGAGATGTACCGAAGGAAAATATTACAAGGGGACCATTCCCCTCATGTAGCAGGTCCACAGGTTTGGAGCAACCTGTGGAGTTTGAGATTCATGAACGGTAATCTCATGTATACAGCTAGAAGAAAGCCCTCTCTGGCTTGAAGCAAAACACCCCGGGCATAATATGAGAGGATTGATAGTTGTTTGATGAAGCTAAGATTCGCTAGGAGTGAAACTGATCCAAACCATTACCTGAAGGTTGTGGATGATAGACCTCTCATACCGGCACCTTATACAGACGAACTATTTCTGACAGGTGCAAACCCTCTCATTTGCAAAAGTAAGAGGGAGTTGGATTCCAGACATATGTTTTAGCATGATGAGGTCATATTTGGTTGAGCCTCAATAGATTGGTGCCAAGAATCTTCTGAGATATCTTCAGGGCACATTACACTACTGAAAATATGAAAACTGCATGAGTATTTGAATGCTGACTAGGCATGCAATGTGGAGGGTCACTAGAGCACTTTTTAGTGCTAGTTCTCTTTGGATTCTGCTTTGATATCATGGATGAGATGGAAGCAGAAGTTAGTTGCTATAAGTATTGTCGAGACCGGATACATAACTATGAGTATGATCTCGTATGAAGTTGTCTGGCTGTGGAAACTCTTCAGTGAGTACACATGATGAATACCACTATGATTCTCTGTGACAACCAGAGGTGGGATTCAATTATTAAGGAATCTTATATTCAATGATTGCTCCAGAAGATAAACATTAGATACTACCTTATCTGGGATATGGTAAGTCGATGAGCAAGGAGGCTCCATCGCATTGAGATGATGTACAGGTTGCTACACTTTGTCAGAGCCCCGGGGAAAGATCAAATTTGTGATTTCCCTAACAACTTGGAGTCATCGAGAGACCCTTGTAAAAGGGTCTTGCATGTTGCATACATTAAGCTCTGGGAGCTCTGGGGGCTTACGGTTCTTACTGGAGCAACATACGACCACAGGGTGGCTCACCCTTCCCTGGTGGTGCGCACTGTGAACAAGATGATTCGCTCTCTTGTGGAACAGGATGATTCTCTCTCCTATGGATAGGATGATTCACTCTCCTGTGAACAAGATGATTCACTCTCTTGTGGAACAAGATGATTCACTCTCTTGTGGGACAAGATGATTCGCTCTCCTGTGTAGAAGGATGATTAGTTCTCCTGTGAGGTCTGGATGATGTGTTCTCCATGACGATTGTGTAGCACAATGATTAGTTCTCCTGTGAGGTCTGGATGATGTGTTCTCCATGACGATTATGTAGTAGGATGATTAGCTCTCCTGTGAGGCCTGGATGATGTGTTTTCCATGGCGATTGTGTAGCAAGATGATTATTTCTCCTGTGAGGACAGGATTGATTAAGTTCTCATGTCGAGGCATCCTACCCATGCAGTCTGGGACTCTTAGGAAGTACCTCTCATCTAATCAATGAGCAGGGAAATGAGGATAGGGACCATAATAGTGTCGATGGATGCAACATTGTATCTACCGTACTCCCTATGCTAGGATGACCTTCATTGATCTGGGATCAATGATACTGGTCTGGGACCAGTGGTAGGATTTGTACCTATTATGACTCTAACTTCGGGTTGGTTGAGACTGGTCTGGGACTAGTGGTACATACTCTGAGATTGACTTAGGGTCAGTGGAGGACTGGTCTGGGACCAGTGGTACATACTTTGAGACTGGCTTAGGGTCAGTGGAAGACTTGTCTAGGACCAGTGGGAGTGGTACATGCTATGACACTGAGTTCAAGTCGGTTGAGACTGGTCTAGGACTAGTGTCACACTCTTTGGGACTGATGATACTGGTCTGGGACTAGTAGTAGGAGTGGTACCCACTATGACGCTAACTTTGGGTCGATTGAGACTGGTCTGGGACCAGTGGTACGCACTCTGAGACTAACTTTGAGTCAGTGGAAAATGGCATGAGACATTTTCGATCAATTCTTCTTCTTCATGGTTCAGCAGAGCTAAGTTGAGTAGAGCATAGCAAAGCCAACAAAGCTAGCAGAGCACAGCTGAGTAGAGTAGAGCAGAGCCAGTAGAGCTGAGCAAAGCTAGCAAAGCTAAGCAGAGGTGGGCAGAGCTGAGCAAAGTTGTGCAGGGCACTAATGGCAGAGATAGTACAGTTGGACATATGGATCAGCAGATGGAGTTCTCCCTAGTTGAGAGGGAGTGTTAAAATTTGCAACTAGGGCCAAACTCCATGTGCGTCAGCTTATTTATGGCAGCTGATATTTTTATTAGATCCCTCTCATCGAGAGGTGTAGGATTGATCTAAAGATCATCCGATTCTGATAAGTATTTATGGAGATATAAATTTATTTTCATTATGGAATTATTATCAAGCTGACCAGCAACTTATGTAGGCTTAAGAAGCCCAAACGTCATGTCTATTCAACCTATACGTTTTTTTTATAAATAGAAGAGGATTTGATGTCATTTTTAACGCACATTCTTGAGGTGATCTCCTCCTCTCCATGTCTTGGGTTTTTGGAGAAGGAGTGAGATACCAAGAGTAATATGCTAGCCTAATAGTGATTCCCTAGCCACAAGTTGATCTAGGCAGCAATCAGAGCTCACTGTTTTGGAGTCCGAGTTGCTGGTAGAGGGGCCGAGGTCTCTTGGAGGAAGGCTGAGTTTGATGGGAAGTATTGTGGATCTGTTTGAGGACTAGAAGAGGGTTGTTTTGGTGGGCTGTTGGAGGGCCACAGCTAGTAGAGGTAGGTTGTAGGCCTAGCCTCCCAAAACAGGCCTGCGTTGAGTTGTTAAGGGCTACCATATGCCTAGAACAACAGCTCACAAGAAAGGATTTACTCCTTGCATAGGCCATAGTAAATTCAAGGCTGATTTGTGGATTGAATGAAGGGTTGTTGCAGCAAAAACAAGCCCTAACCAGTCACAGTAAAAAACAACAGGTGCAGAAGACTTGGAGGGCAGCACGTGGAGAAAGAGGTTGGTCATAGTTCATGACCAGACTTAGATCAGTTTAATGGGTAGCATAATGATGATGCAGATATGTAAGGGCAACATAATGACGATGCACTTTAGCAAGGGCAACAACATGATAATGATGCACATCTATAAGGGTAGCATAATCAGCATAATGATGATGTGCATTAGCAAGCGTAGCAACATGATGATGAACATTAGCAAGGGTAGTAGCATGATAATGATGCACATCTGTATGGGCAGCATAATTAGCATAATGATGATGCACAGGCAGCAGCATAATGATGATGCACATCTCTAAGGGCAGCATAATTAGCATAATGATGATGCACAGGCAACAACATAATGATGATGCACATCTGTAAGGGCAGCATAATGATGATGCACATTAGCAAGGGTAGCAGCATGATGATGATGCACATTAGTATGGGAAGCATGATGATGGATGAGATCATGGATATGAAGGGCAGCATGATGATGGATAATATCATGGACATGGACAGCATGATGATAATCATGATTAGTGCAGCATGGTGCAGTATGTAGCGGTGCAGCAAGAGGAAAAAATGCAACATGATGATAGGTGAAGGAGTCACCTTCGAGAATCAGTTGAAGCAGAATTTCTTCAACTGATCTCATCTGTAGAAATTTTGAATAATTTAACACATATTCAATAGAGATTATCCTGATCATGTACTATTGCGGAAAACATACACAATACATAAGCTCCTCTACGTTGATCATCAATATAGCAGCATCAATAACAATAAAACATCAAGAGCATTCACACATTAACACAGTATGTATCCCGGGGAAAACATCTCGCTAAAAACCCCAACTATCTGCATATTAATGATTGAGTCATGTAACATTACACAGCATAATACTTCTCACAA
>APFE030523280.1:151848-185971 GCA_000404065.3 Pinus taeda | reverse complement strand
TCACCAAGAAAACACTGCTGCAAATTCGAATTCCACCAGCAACCAACTCAACCGCCTTGGATCTAAGATTCGTGAGAACACAATATTTCTCGTACAGAGATTAACTGTATGGGCTTTTACCGGATATTTCACCTTCCAAAGGAAGGATGAATCCAGAGGCTACCTGGCCCGATTACAGGCTCTGCCTAGAGAAATATAATGTAAACACTTCCTGAATAGTAGATCTGATGATCAACAGCTCTGATACCATGTAGAAATTTTGAATAAATTTAACACATATTCAATGGAGATTATCCTGATCATGTACTACTACAGAAAACATACAAAATACATAAGCTCCTCTACGTTGATCATCAATATAGCAGCATCAATAACAATAAAACATCAAGAGCATTCACACATTAACACAGTATGTATCCCGGGGAAAGCATCTCGCTAAAAACCCCAACTATCTGTTGAGTCATGTAAATTACACAGCATAATACTTCTCACAAGTATCTCCACCTCTGTTACCACAATACAGCTCATATCTGAATCAATCACTGGCTCAAATCTCCTTCGCTGCTTGCCTGCCTCCGCTGCTCAATACCTTCTCCAGAACTGATGATAATTCCAAGGCAACCACGTATTTACTTGGCTAAATCACGTGAGAACAAGCTACAATGTGGGAAAATTCATTGGCATACTCAATCCCTCTATTGTGCAAGATCTGATGCACAGCTATAGTCACAACTGATAGCAATCTGATTCTCTAACACCTGTCCCTGCTGAACTGAACATGCACTAACATGCAACTGAGTTAACTGATGTATTCATTAGTTGTATTATGAGTTAATAACTTGTGAATTAATTAATAGCTAATTCACCCAACTCATCTCTAGTCTATTTTCCAGTTAGACTAATTACAACCAGTTTAACAAAGCTAAACTGAACACAACTCCATCAATTGCACCTCCAGTCCACTAAACTCAACTCACTTGAGTTCTAACTGAAGTCCTGCATGCAAATATTAGTCATCCCATAGGTAACCACGTATTTCCTTCTGGGATCTGCATGTACCACATCCGTAGCTCATCCTGAAGTGCTCCAAGAGAATAAGACAAAGTTTATTGTCTAAATATTATTATGAGCTAATAATATTTGACTGTTCTATATTTAGACTGAGCAGTCACTCCGCTGTGGTGTCACTCCACTGTGGTCTAAAAATAGAAGTCCATCTATTTTTCCAACTTGATCAATCATCCATAAACAGCAACCTGCAATCCATAGACATGATCCATATGTCTAAAAATAGACATAGTCTAAAAATAGACTTGCGCCAAAAATAGCCTGCGGGCCCACTTAGTGAAGGCGACTCTTTTCACTAAGATCCATCATCTTGTTGCAATCTCAACATCGTCGTCATAGGAGATAATCTATGCTCAGATCTAGATAAGTCAAAGTGTTGATTTCTGTTGTAAATGTACTATTTCTCTCTCTCTCTTTCTCTATTGAACTTTGAAGAACATAAAGGAAGAATTGATCAAGGGTTTCCCCACATTGGGGTTTGTCCCTAGCTTGTGCCACATCTTGTGTTCTCTTGTCTTGGCTTGTCTTCTGCGATTTTTATTTATGTTCTATCTGCAGTTTATCTTAATGCTGATGTGATTGCTAACTGTGAAAATTTAAATAAATTACTCTAGCATAGAACATACCTAAGATTAACAAGACAAGACACTTACAAAATATATTGATCATGTTTCAGATGTGGGGCCAGTGAGACCTAATGGATTTCCTCAACATAGGCGTTGTGGAAGAGATACCGAAGGGGCTGTAGCTAAGACTGAGAGAGTTCTCCATGCAGTTCAGAGGAACTTGGTGAGATTGACTCACCAACTACCCATGATAGCCATAGAGGACTTACCCAAGGAGATGTAGCGTCGTGTGGTAGGAGTACCACGGGACTGGATGCAACTATTTCAACATGTGGCCAATGATATTGTTTATTTTCTAGCTACTCATCCTGAGCCAAATAGATAGATGATCAGATCTTTTTATGATTAGACATGTTGATGGGCATAAGCCCAAATTTTGTAGGGAATTTTGTCCCGATTTTTGTATATTATTTTGGACACAAACACTCTATCTATATACATGCAATTTTATGATGATCATAAATATACGGATGATACTTCGATTATTTTTTATGTTTTTTAATTTGATGAATTATTTATATGCCAGTCCAATACTTAATTAGCAATAGAATCTGCTAAGGAATTTTCTGATCGTGGAATGTGAACAAATGTGATAAAAACAAATGATCGTTGCAACAATCGTACTCTCAGAAATTGGGGATACAAATAGGGATTTCATACCCGATAAATGTTATTCAGCTGAGATACCACCAGTTGTGAGTCTAAATAAACCACTAACGAATAAATATCAAGAGATATCGCTTCGGATAATGAATTAATAACGGCAATATATTCGGCAATATTATTCGAGGCAGGACTGATACATACTCCTCTCAAAACCATCAATTTGATAGATGGATAATAAATCACCCAATCCGTGGAAGCAAGGTTCCGGGTATGCCTACTTGCACCATCAACGAATCCTAAATATATTGAATCATCCATCAATACCTGCCAAAGAAAATCAAAAATATTGACATCACTAAAACCGATAGATAGATATGTACAAACATACAATATATACAAACGAGTAAGTGCTCGGCCAAAGCCTAAGCAAAGTAATTCTTAAGGTAGTGCCCATTTCTGGGCTCTGCCAACTTGTTTCCTTCAAATTCAATCAATTCATATGCTCCCTTTTTCAAAATTCACTTGATAATAAAGGGACCATACCACATAGGTTTAAACTTGCCTACCCCCAAGACGTCTTTGTCTTGATCGTAAACCAGGATAAGATCACCTTCAGAAAAGTTTCTAGGACGGACAACTTTATCATATTGAGCTTTTACCCTCTTTTTATGGGCTTCATTTATTGTGGTAGCATCTCGACGCTGCTCATCAAGATGCTCCAAATGAACGAATCTCTCTTCAAGACTAGAAGTCTCTAGAAGAAGTTCAATGGCTAGTTTAAGAGAAGGAATTTCACATTCAACAGGAAAGATAGATTCCAACCCATAAACCAGTTGAAAAGGAGTAAAGTCAGTGGCAGTCTTAATTGACATTCGGTATGCCCAAAGTGTCGGATACAACATGATGTGCCAATTGGATCTATATTTGTTAATCGTCCTTTGCAGGATGATTTTAAGGGATTTGTTCACGGCTTCAACTTTCCTATTGGCCTAAGGATAATATGGATATGAATGCTCCTACCGGAAACCCAACTTGAGAGCCAATTCAGACATCAGTTGATTTTGGAACTGGCTGCCATGATTAGTGACAATCTCTTTAGGGATACAAAATCGGGAAATAACTTGATTGAAGAAAAACAGGGCCGTTGTTTCACTGTCATTCTTAAAAGTAGGCATGGCCTCAGCCCACTTCGTAAAGTAGCCTATGGCCACAATGATATACTTGTGATTTCCTACCAAAGGCAGATTACAAGTAGTAAAATTAATGCCCTACTTTGTGAAAGGACTAGCGGTGATAATAGGGAAAATCGGAGCTGGATGTGCACGCATTTTCTGAGTATAGACCTGACAAGGATGGCATCTTTTGACCACTTCAATACAATCTTTGAAAATCGAAGGCCAAAAGTAGCCTGCTCGCAAAATTTTTTGGGTTGTTGATGAGCCTCGGTATTACAACAAGAATGTTGCAACTCCCAAGGCTACCGAATTTAATTATCAACCTGGGGTTCGTACAAACTTAAGAGGTATCAGCACTATATGTGCAACATACAATGTGTTCTTCCTTTGTTGTCATGATGTAATGGAAACTACATCAATAGAAAATGGCCCATGATGTTCCTGATGTTCCTGGGATGAAAATGATATAAAAATGGAGAGGATGCTCTCTTTATTTTTATTTTTTTTCAAGAATGAAATGGGATGGATGAATGATGAATAGATAGTGAATATTAAGTGGATCGAGGGCTCGGAGTGTTGTGGTGACCTTGGTATTTGCAAAAATTTCTTCTTTTAACTGTTGTCATCATTCCTTGAAATCATCACCCTTCATAATTTGACTTTTCAACATTGCATGAGTGGAGGAGTGAGTTGCAATCAACTAGTTGAAGGTAGCTGAGACTTCTGACCCATCATTAGCGTATAAAACATCATCTCTCATGCATTGACAACAAATTTCTAACTATAATATGCTCAAGAGAAGAGGTCAAGAATATTGCATACCTATACCTACCTTATGGTTGTTGGAGAGATATGCATGATGTTGTTGAGTTGATGTTGGTGTGCAGGTGTTGGATGGTGATGGTGATGATCTTGATGTTGCTACTAAGCTCTGCAGGAGCTTCTTTGACCTCTGGATCTCCTTTAAAACTGCTCACTGCCAATCCTGTAGGTGTTGTTTTGTATCCTGTATGTTTACAAGATAGCGACTTGTTTTGTCCATATCTCCCAAATGGTAGACTGAATTGAGATGAAACTTTTTTAGCATATTTCCATCACCATTATGCACCTCCCCATAGAAAAATTTTGGTCAATGGATGTACAGATCTCACGAAAAAAAAAAAAACTAAAAATGGTTGAAGGTGATGGTGGCCGATTTCTTGGAAACGTGCACTGGAATTTGCTGAAATTTCTTTGGCATGTTACCATCATCCATATCCATCTCCCCATGAAACAACTCTTTAAATGGGTGCACGGGTATCGAGAAAATGAAAAAATTGTTGAAGGTGATGAAGGTCGATTTCTTGGAAATCGTGCACTAGAATTTGCTGAAATTGCTTGAGCATGTTACCATCATCCATATGCATCCCCCCTAAAACAACTTGGAAAATGGATGCAAGGTTTTCAAGTTATTGCGAAAACAAATTTTTTCTCTATGTATTTTTGTATCATGTAGTAAAATAGAGCATCCTGTAGTTTTTTAGGACAACAAGGAAAATGAGTGGTAGAAGCTTGAGAATGATGGTTGGATGGTGAAAATAGATGAGGGTAATAGATTTGCATGGCCTTGGCCTCGTTGGAGAAACTGAGCGAAGTAGGAGAAAGTCATAATTTGACTTCTTTTGACTAGGCTTGACCAATTTTCCTTTTGGTACCAACTTGTTCTTGTTTCTTGCAGATGTTGGAGAGTACATGCATGCATGGAGCAAGGATTCTTTTATTTTTTCTATTTTTTTGTTTCTCTTCTAGGCCTACTAGTT
Source organism: Pinus taeda (assembly GCA_000404065.3). Taxonomy (NCBI): domain Eukaryota; kingdom Viridiplantae; phylum Streptophyta; class Pinopsida; order Pinales; family Pinaceae; genus Pinus; species Pinus taeda. The sequence goes on along the minus strand of APFE030523280.1, from coordinate 180,697 downwards.
GCCTCAATGAGGTTTTCAACTAGTAGGTCTACCTAGGTGCCTCAAAGGAGGTTTTCACCTAGGATCTTTTTTTTTTCTCTTTCTTTCTTTTTTTCCAAACCATTGACCTCCTCATGGAGGTTTTCAATCAATGAGCCAATCTGAGGTGCCTCCAAGGAAGTTTTCACTGGAGATTTATTTTTTCTCTCTTTTTTCTTTTTTCGACCCATTGACTGCCTCATGGAGGTTTTCAATCAATGAGCCAACCTGAGGTGCCTCCAAGGAGGTTTTCACCTTAGATTTTTATTTTTTTGTCTTATTTTTCATTTTTTTTCTACCCTACCATACTTGAAAAACAAAATCACTTTCAAGTATAAGAATATTTCCAATGGAGCCATGTGCACATCAAGATGACAAACAGAATGATGTGGAGGCTTGAAATGTATGCGTTGAAATGTACTTGGATTTCAGAGACCAAATGATTTGACTTTGAAAGGATCAAGCATAGTTGAGGAAGAGAGTGATGCTACAACTTAGTGACTGTCTGGAACCATATTTCAATATAGTTGTGATGTCCTTGGTACTTTTTCTGATTTGGATCATTCTTCATGACTTCTTTTTTCTGATTGTTCTCTTGAATACATGGAGGTTTTGATGGTAACCATGAGGGATTTCTCTCAATCTCTAATTTCGATGTCTGTTCTTCATCAATCGCAACCCACGGTTCTATGGTCTTCTTATTTGAATCTTCTTCTTTTGGATGTGGTCCTTCAATGATATCAAGATGATATCTTTTTTGCAATACTCTTCCTGAGCTATGGTGAATACCATTGATCTCAAGAGGAGATGTTTGGAAGTGTTATACCTCGCATTGTAAGTGGGTTGAGCTACTTCAATGTGTGGGTTTCGGAATGGTGGTACATGTAGTTGAGTGGGAGTGTATATTTGAGATGGATGTGGATGGGGTTGTGGTTGTGGTGGAGGTCAATGATAAGGATAACATGGAGTTTGGTATGGAGGATATTGAGGAAAATATTGAGGATATTGTGGATGGCTCCCATAAGTTCATTTCCAACCTTGTTGCCAAGATTGGTTTTGGGGTTGATATGGCCAATGTTGCCAAGGAAAGGGTGTGTTCCAATTACTTTGAGGTGGATGTGCATAAACTTGAAATTGTGAATTAGGCTCTTGCATCATATCAAGTTGAATAGGTTGTCATGGTCCTCTTGGAGCTACATAACATTGCTGCATTGGAAATTGACTTGCTCCCTTACCCTCTTGGTAAACTTGTTTCAACCTTGGTAATGATGGACAATGTTTAACGCCATGTGATTCTGCAACACAAATATCAGCATTGTCTTTTCCTTCATCTTGCATTCTTAACATATCTACTTGTTTTGTTAGATTTCTAAGAATTTCTATTTTAAATCATCAAGCAAATTTCCAAGTTTAGCTTCACTTACCGATCTTGATGCTGATTTACCTACTTTTGCTTTTCCTCTTGATATGTGTTTGCATGTTTCACAAATTTCTTCAAATGATAATTGGTATACATCACCTCTACTCATGAGATCAAGGATATCAATCCACTCATCCCTAATTGTTCTAAGTAAGAGGTTTTTTAGTGTGTCAGATCCTAAATAATGTAGTTTTCCCCTCTCAACATTATACATGAATCTCTCTATTAGATCTTCAAGGCTCTCATCTTCCCTTTGATTCATTCTAAAGATTTCTTCTTTAATATCATGATTTTTATATTTTTCTATGAATATCTTTTGCATATCATTCCATGATTTATTGAATTAGTCCCCACACTCATGAACCATTTAAGAGCCCTATCTTTCAATGTTTCTAGAAACAATCTCAATCTTTGAGTTTTTAATAAGTAACCATAAGATCTACAAACAATTTTAAATTCAAAGAGAAAGGTTTCCGGATCCTCTGACCTTAGACCATGAAAATTTGGAAGAAAATGTGTAGGGATGTTCTTCATGTGCACATTGATATCAATATCTTGAATGGGAAATCTGAGAGGATCGTCCTCATTGTCATCATCTCCATCTGTTTCTTATACATTCTTTGTTATCTTCTTCTTCTACTTACAAAAGTGAATGGTGATGTGGCTCTTACTACACCACGTGATCAATTGGGGGGGTGGGTTGGTGTTGGAGATTTTTTTTGTTGTTGTTATGATTGAATGAAAACACTAATGCAATGCACTTTTCTATTTTTGAAATGAAATATGCCTAATGCAAATATTTTGTTTTTGAAAAAAGAGAAAAGAGATAAATCAACTAGGGAAGAAAACAATGCATACTTTGACACCTCCCCGGCAACGGTGCCAAAAAGTGACGAGCCTCGGTATTGCAACAAGAATGTTGCAACTCCCAAGGCTACCGAATTTAATTATCAACCTAAGGTTCGTATAAACTTAAGAGGTATCAGCACTATATGTGCAACATACAATGTGTTCTTCCTTTGTTGTCATGATGTAATAAAATGCATGTACTGAAGTCAAATCCTAAACTAATTTCATAAAATGAAATGTTTGAAATGGAAACTTAACCTATTGCAAGAAAAAAAGTACAAGGAAAGAGACGGAAATTCAATGCTAAATCACACCATTTCCTAATTAATTTCCAAGAAACTATGCTTTGCAATAATTCTAAATTATCATGAACCAAATGCTACTATCTAAGCATGGAATTAAGAAGCATAAAACATCATTAATGTGCAAGTAAAGGGACTAAAATAAATATGTTTTTGTCTTTTTGCCTTTTCATGCAAAATCAAGTATGCAAACTAATTTCCTTTGGTGATGTGGCAGGTGAATCAAAGATGTTGGAGGTTGGATGGAAGGGTTAGGAAGTGGTCGGATGGTGTGGGAGACCCTTGGGATGCTTTTGATGACTTCCTAGAGGTTTTTTCTCAATTCAGCCTCAAAATAGGCCATTTCAGGAAAACCTACAAGATGTGCTAGAAACCTATAGGATGATCCTATAGGAATTACAGTGAACCTACAGGATATATCCGAGAGAAAAATGTGAGGTGTTGGAGGTGATGGGAGGCCTAGGAAAGGTGTGTGATGGGTGGAATGGAGTGGGAAAATTCCTAGGATCACTCAAAACTCAAAACCAAAGTCGAGAGATGGATGGATTTGCTCAAAAAGCTTGGAGAAGTTTCCTTGTGAAATGATGAAATTGGTGAGGGTTTAATGACCAAGCAAATAAAATCCAAATTGGATGGGGAAATTTTTTTTATTAAATAAGATGTCTTAGGTCCCTATTCCAAGTGGAATCACTCAAAAATACTTATGTTAGCCCATGCAAAAAAAAAAAACATTACTAGTCAAAAATCTAGAAATTTGAGAACTAGTGAGCTAGTAAATCTAAGAATTGCCTAATCAAATCAAGTGCAAATGAAATGGGGTAATTTTTGTTATGAACTAGAATTTTTTTGTGATCTAATGCAAGTGGGATCAATTCTATTGAATCTCATTATGATGCTCTAAAAAATAGCAAAAATTTATCGTTCTTTGCTAAAAAGGAGGTCCAACAATCTAGATTTGGGAATAAGAAGACTAATCCAAGCATCTCAATGATTTTTATGAACTTCCAAAGCTTTTAAAAGGATGAAATAATGCTTGTGATCCTGGAAACGAACTTGCATCAACCATTTAACTCAATCCTACAACAAGAAATCATTAATACTAAATGCAGAAATAAAAAGAAATAAAAACTAGAGATGCATATGAATAAGCAAATAAAATAAGGAAAGAAAATGATACAAAATGGCTCTAAGGTTCCTGGGATGGCCAAGCCCAAGGAAACTCAGAGACCTAGGGAGGAGAACAATATTTAGAAGCTTAACATGACACCAATCTTCGTTATTTTCATCAATAGAATTACATCCTTGCAAGAAAATACAATGGAGCTGAAAAAGTGCAAGCTCTCTCCACTATAACAGTAATGAAAATCTCCCCCTAGAGGAAAATTAGACTTTGTACTTACAAAAAATGATTAGGAATCATTCCCCATGAATGGAGGAATCTTTCTCCACCAAAATCCCTTGATTAGTGGAACTAGTCCCTAATACTAGGAATTTGCATTAAATGGCAGGGAACATATTCCTAGATTTTCTCAATCATTCCCTAGAGGCACATTCGACTTGATACTTATAAAAAATGATTAAGAATCATTCCCCATAGATGGAAGAATCTTTCCCCACCGAAATCCCTTGATTAGTGGATCTGCTCCCTTAATTGGTGGATCTGCTCCCTTGATTAGTGGAACACATTCCTAGATTTTCTCAATCACCGGAGTTCCAAAATTTGTGCCATAATTCCATAATATCTTGTTGACTTATTATTTATTATTGATCCTCCAGTAGTAGGGAACAAGTCCCTAAATTATCTCCTCCTCCAACTCTTCATAATTTGCCCAATATTCTCATAATATTCCACAAAAAATAAATAAAATTAGGCACAAATATTCAATTATTCATAAACCTTCCTAATGAATATACTAAAGTTAAAAATAAATTATCTAATGCAAAAAGAGTGATTTAATGTGTTGAAGGATGGTCATAGGCCTTAATTTATGTTTTAATTTAGAGGCATGGGCCTTAATTTGTGTCTAATTTAGAGGCCCATCAGTTGTTGCAAGCCCAGATAGATGACTGCCACAAGCTCCATTGTGGCAAGCATTAAGAACTGACTCAGCTTCTTCCAAGGTTAAACAATGCCTAAGGATTGAATCAATCCCGCTACGATATAATGTGTCACCTATAATAACATAATTCTTAGTGACATAGGAAAACTCTACATTTACCCACAGTATGCATATTGAAATGTATAAACCATTTTGCCCTAGGAATTAATATGACCTACCGGGTAAAATCTTCATTAGATAATGGTTAAGGCCCCTTTTATTAAAACTCAGTGGAATGATTTATCAAACTAACCACATATCAACCCTTAATCAATCATTTCATCATCGGGACTTAATGACTCTTATAATCCTTTTTTAATCTTTAATATCGGCACTCTTTATACATCCACTATCATTAAGCTTTCATTAAACCTTTGTTAATCTTAATGCTCGCACATATAACTAAAGCCCATAAACCTTTATTAACTTTGGTTCATACATAGGCTTAAGCCACAAATCAGCTATCGGCGCTTTAATACTATTATAAACCTTTTATAATATAATTCACATAAACCATGCGTAAACATACCTTTTCGTGTTCCTTCATTACTTAGCACATTTCTCGAGGCTTCCTTTATCGCATTCGCAATCGCAATTCTCCGCGGGTCACACTAACACATGACTTCCAAACTACAATAAACTCAATTCCATTACCTTCTCGGGTCTGCTCTATATCGCATATCGCAAATCCTCTCACCCGATCAATGCCGCTCATCACAATGTCACATGTCACAAGGGTTAAGGGTCATGGCACATCTACTATGGAATACTTTCGATGCAATCAAATCTCCGATCACATCGGAATTCACAATTGCCCATCGCATTTCGCATGTTGCAAGACTTGTGGCCCAAGGTTAAGTCCTCCCTTTGGAATATTGCGATGCGAGATTTAACATCAGTCCTCCATTGTTGATTTGAGTGCCCGATCCAATGGTTAACAATAAGATCACATTTCGTAATCGCAACTCACTTGCAGCTGGGGTTTACCCACTACTATAATATGTTACAATGCGACACAACTTCCTCCCTTCGTTGCGATTTAATCCTAGCCATTGACCTTCCAGATCCGACGGCTCCTTTACACTAACACTTCATTTCTTTGTTCATCTCTTTATTTGGGTTATACGCAATTCTTCAATGGTTCACTGTGGTTTCAGTTATTTCAATGGTTCCCGTCCTTCCACTGTTCCGCTGCACAACTCCTCCTGAGCTTAACTCTATGTGTTTCTTTGACCAATATCACTCCAAACCATTACTTGGCTTCTTCTAACGGATTCAACAATCCATTACGTTCCTCTGTATTATTCTTCTCCTATGTGTATTCGCCTGGACTCTGCCTTCACACATATGTTACATCGAATACTCTGATTCATACATAACTCTAACATTTGATATTCAAATCGCACATTTACACACTTTGGAATTACATCTCTGTATATGTACATACAACCAATAATTACATAATAGTACCCTCTATCCTCTTTGGCCTGATCTTCTAATTACAGTGGCCTCTGATTTACAAGTTGCTCGTACGCTTATAGTCACACTCCAATTATCTAACCTGTTATTTATCTAACATATCCAACCTCTGTCTATGCCTTTTTGGCTTGCATTTATACAAAAGGATTCTAAAACCAATTCTTGGTTTAGATCCATAAGCTTCTGAACAAAATTCTAAAATCTCTTCCTCATCCCTAAGGATTCTCTCAAATCCACAAAATCATGAACTAACTCCTAATCTGAGTTTTACAATCAATTCTAAAATCCCTTAGTTCTCTCAACTATCCTAAATCTCTCATATTCTCCTATATTCGAGAATATTTACAAATATACCTCACTATATTCATTTAAATCCTATTCTAGCTTCTCTCATTAAAATCACTCAAAACTCTTAATAATTACATTAATTCAATACTTAGGAAACCAACTTCCCTGAAACACAACACCCCCTATGTCTACTAAAATACAATGATAATGTTGAGCTGAATGCTCTTGCATCACTTAGCGAGGTGACACAACTTTCTATGCTCATCTTTGGAAAAAGCGGGTGGAAACTTCGAAGTCTAGAGATATATAATGATATCCCCATACCAAGGATCTTGTGAAGAAATAAGAAATAAATGTTCATAAGGAAAATTTTCCTCGTGAATAATTTCTTCCTCATAAGGTAGCTCTGATATCAACTTTGCAAATACTAAAGATTTCTTAGATTTAGCCAACATGAACTCGAGATCGAATTCTTATAAAATAAAAATACATATATTATATTTGCCCCCAATCACTCGCCTACTGAGAAGAAAATGAAATGGATTGACGGCTACTAAGACAAATGTTTTTCGAAGCAGAATGTAATGCCGAAGCCACTGGATAGCATGGACAGCTGCCAAAGCTAATTTCTTGATGGGAGAATAGTGCAGTTCAGGGCCTACAAAGCCTCGACTTAGATAGTAGATTACATGCTTGCATAAGGCATCATCTTCCTAAACCAGAACCATACCAATGGTTGATTCTACTGCAGCGAGTTACAAGAGGAAATCTCTGCTATAATCAGGTGGAATCAACAATGGATCAGAGGTTAATGTTTTTTTCAACACATCAAAAGATCGTTGTGCAAAATAGTCCCATAAATATGGGACCCCTTTCTTAAGCAAATGCATAGATCCTTTTGTGATCTCGACTTAATTGGCTATAAATATCCTTAAGAAACTTGCTTTTCCTTAGAGACTTTGAAGTTGACGTATGGAAGACGGGGGAGGCAACTGAAGTATTACCTCAACCTTGAAAGGATCAACACGAATCCCCTCTGTTGACACGATGAATCCTAACAACTCACTGGATGTGACTGCAAAAATGCACTTATTCGGATTCAAGCAGATTTTATAAAAACAACACTGCTCAAAAATGAACCAAATATGTTTAGGATGATCAATTCTCTTTCGAGAATGAGCAGCTAAATCATCCAGATATGCTTCGATAACATGCTTGACGTCATGAAAGGCATAATACATGGCCCGCTGAAAAGTGGCTCCAGCATTTTGTAGGCCAAAAGGCATCTTTTTGTACGCAAACGTACCCCAAGGACTAATAAAGGTTGTCTTGTGCTAGTCTTCTCGACAGATAGTAATTTGATTGTAACCAGAGAATCCATCCATGAACGAAAAAATTTCATTACCCACACATTCATCAATAATTTGAAAAATAAAGGGCGTCAGGTAATTGTCTTTCGGACAAGCCTTATTTAGGTCCCTAAAGACAATGCATACTCGAATTGTTCCTTGCTTTTTGTCTATGGGGACTAGATTAGAGACACACTCAGTTAAAGGAACGAGGTATATGAAACCCACCTTTAGCATCTAATCGACTTCAGCTTTGATAGTTGCTGCTTTTCTAGGATTAACCGGTTGAATTTTTTTATGAATAGGCTTAGCATTTTTGTATGTCTTGATCTCATGTTGGACTATAGATGGATCTATTCCAGCCATTTCCTCATAAGACCAAGCGAACACATCACAAAACTCTTTGAAGGGATCAATATAAGTTTGAATTTCTTCAGGGAAACAGTCAGAACAATTATCTTAGGATTCCTAGAAATGTTCACCAGTACAGTTTGTGAGATAACATACATGTTACCTTCAGCAAAAAATTATGCTGGGGCCAAAGGGTTTAAAACTGTATGAACATCACAAGTAGAAGGACTAGACAAACTTAACTCAATTTCTAGCAAATGAGGGAAGAAGTATGAACAATGATGTAGATCATCCCGTGGTCTATCAACACCCATCATTACTTCTAGAATTTCTTCCTCAAATGGTAAGACTGTATCTAAGAAATCCTGAGCTGAAGTTGAATCGAGGGTCCAGGCCGGAGCCACATCTCCATCTAACTCCTCTGGTGAGAAAGGAGTAGGATGGGAGTCTGCAGAGTTAACAATAGACTGATAAGCAATTTCTGATGCAGACATAGGACATGACATTCCACCTACCTGCCCTCCATCTAATATGGTGGTAGGTGAGGGTAAAGGCCAAGGTCCAAAAAATAATGAGTTCAAAAGAACTCTCTTCGAGAAGGTCCCTTGGAGGATGAAATAACATTAATTCTAGTTGTAGGAGCAGGAAGATCAAAAATACCCATTAAAGAAGAGTACATCCCAACTCCTAAATTCTCTATAGGTTGCCTAGGATTGTCCACTAATGGAACAATAGGCTCAGAAGATGCGTGGGAGTCACCCGGAGAATAATCCATCTGATCAACTTTTACAATCCTCCCCTCATGATGAAAACAAAGGATGTGAAATAATTATGCAACTATGGCATCCATCTCATAAATCCAATTCCTACCTAAGAGGAGGTTGTAATCCAAATTCACATTGACTATTTCTACCTCAATATTTACCACCTTTCTCCCAACACAGATAGGAAAGGCCAGAATAATCCTGTGTGGCCTATGAGAATGTCCATCAAATCTAGTCAATAGAGTCGGTGAAGGAACATCTTGAGGCGATCCAATGGCCTTCCAACATGACATAGACATCACACATGTGGAAGCTCCCTCGTCGATAACAATTCGAAAGATGTTGGTATTTCGATATGTAGACTTTATCTGAAAATCCATATGATGGGGGAGTCTCTTTTTTACGTTTGACATATCAAAAGTAAGCACAAGAGAATTTTTTGGATCTACTGCTCTGACTATCGAGAATAAAGCACTCCTCTGAGTGGGGAATGACTGGAGTACCTCTAACGCTGACATAGCACAAGGATTCTGAGCTAGATCTTCTACAATTGAGTAGTTTTGGGCTTCCCTAACATTAGGGTTAATGGTCGAGTGCTTTGCAGAGCCTTTTGGCATCCGAGGCATAGACTCAACAAAGGGCCTCTCAATATGGAGCGGCTCTGAGGCATCAGAAGCATACTTAGCCTTAGATGATTCTGATTCACCGTAATCATGCAATTTCATAGCAACATCGATATGTGAGCTCATCATGTAGACATTTGATGAATTATCCCCTTCTTGGTTTCCCCCAACAAGGGTACCAGTACTAGATTTTGTGCCAGTAAGTAATTGCTGCCCTTGGGGAAAAGGGTTAGTGAGGACAACCTAGGAGCTAAAGGACCCCTACTGCACTAATAAACACTGATCGTCTTGGATCTTAGGGTAGAGATGAGTCAAATGATCTCCATTACATAACTTGCATGGAAATTTTACTTTCATCTTGGACTCTTTCCTACCACCTCTGGCATCATTGTCGTGTTTGTTTGCATTGCCCCTCCCATCGTAGCTCTTTTTCCTACTTTGTCCTTTCTTATTCCCATCGGATTGTTGGTTTCCTTTGTGGTTAGAAGTTTGGATGAATTTTATAGACGTAGGTTGAGAAGGTGTAGATACAAATGGCGGTGCCTGCATAGAGGAAGTAGTTTGTAAAGACAACTACTACAATTAATTTAGCAGGTTAACTGTGTTAGCATCAATCGACCCGACTAGCCCATCGGCATGACGACTTGGCTTTGGCTTGTCTACATCAAACTTGGACCTAGGAGCGTTAGGTAGAATTTTTTGAAGAACCCTAGATTGGGAATATATGAGTTATAACTTTTGGGCCCTAAAAATAGCCTACTCTTTGGTGAACACACCAAAGAGTGACACATCCTTAGAGATCTTAGGTTGTAGCGACTTAAGAAACCATTCGAGAAGGAACTCTTGTGGAATTTTGGCTTTAACGAGCCTCTTCCTTCTCCTCCATTCCTGGATATGATTTGAAATTTTGGTTGCATGATCCTATTCAAAATTAGCCAAAAGCTCAGTTCCAACATCAAAGCAGACAGGCAACTAGAAATGGTTTAAAAAGGTAGTAGCCAAATGTCGAAAGAAGTGAAGGTGCCCCCTGGAAGTTCTATGTACCACTTAGCCGCATTTCTAGTTAGGGTACGTTGAAATAATCTCAACCTGATTGAATTGTCTGTTAGGGAGTTGGATGAACACCATAAGTGGAAAGTGGTTACATTGTCACCCAGACTTCACCAGTCTTCCCCTCAAATTTTGGTATATCTGAGGGAAGTTTTGTTGGGACTGGAGGCCAAACTAGGTTATACCTAATCGGATCATTAGTCAATTTAGAGAGATCTGTATATTTTAATGTTGCCAGAAAAGGTAGTCGTGGAGGACCCTAAGGTTTCCACCTAGTGTGGGTGGAACTCCCAACGTTCTGAAAAGAATGGCCTAGATTTGTAAAGGTACCAAGTTGCCTAAAGTAACTCATAGACCCAACTAAACCATAAGGATTTCCTTGTGGTCCAGAAAAAATCGGAGTTTGACCAACTCTTGCCAAAAATCCTCCATAACTAGTAAATTTGCTCCCTAGAGAAGTGTTAAAAGGAGAAGAGAGGCCTTGGTAAGGGTGCCATGCATTAGCATACGGAGAAAATTTCTGGAAAGAACTGACAGAAGAATACGGCATATTCACTTACTAGCCGAAATAAGATTGATTCCCGGCTCCTAACCCACTAACTGCGGGGTTTGTCCAACTTTGAAACGGATTATAACTTTAACCCATAGAGGAAAAAGGGATTGATCCCAAAGTTGGATTAGAATGTGGTATATGACCACCCCTAAATGGGAAACCCTGAAAAGAAGTTGATCCACTTGCCATGGATGTGGAGGAAACTAATGGAATACTTAACATAACCGAAGGAATCGCATTAGTCGACATTCAAAAAGGGAAAAAGCCAATGCCTGAGGCAACATCTTGGGAACTCCCACACGAAGATGGAACGGAAGTATAACCAGATATAGTAGTGCTAGGAGTAACAAAAGGTATAGAAATGATTCCTCCTCCTTGTACAAATATTGGAGTTTTCATACTCAGAGCACTTGTCGTGGATGCCATGCTTCCAACAATGGTCATCGAAGGAAAATATCGATATAAACTTGGGCTCGAAGGCCTATTGGTCGAATTCCTGACGTATAATAAAACGTCTGGATGATCGAGAGGAAGAGGATAATTAGAAGCCGAAATAGACTCAGAAATCTCTTCAACCTCAATATTGTCTTCCAACTAGAAGAGGACTTAAGAAAGAACTAGAGTGTTCCTTTCTAACTCTCTACTTGTGCCAGGTCTATCTTGTGAATCAATAACTCCAACCGGAGGATCAACCTCTGATGTTTCTGCTGCCACTGATTGAAAATCACTGGCAGAATTGCTCCTACGCCTTCAAGGAGAAGGCTCGGGACTCATAGGTGAGAGCTCATGAAGTCTCCTAGACCAATGAGCCGGTCAATCAGCCAATTTGAATTATTTTTAAGAAATCTACTTAGAGACTCAAAAAATTTGTAAATCTAGGCCAACTAGGAGAAAAGAGCACTCTCTAAAAGTCCCTAGAGATACAAGCAATCAAACGAATTTCAAGTATCTCCGCTTCAGGTGATTAGGACAGAACACCAAAATACAAGAAAGCCAAAATCAAGGGCCTTCGGAAAATACTCTGGGGTAATAAAGCTCCAGGCCTACTAGCAAGGGTATCACAAGTAGTTACATTGACCTCTAGACAACAGCCTTTGTCAGTGCAAGCACCTAAGATTCGCAAGGGTGCCCTCTAGAAGTATTGTTGAACGTGATGCAATGTTAGCCTTAGTTGCCATGGGATTCCCCTCCGTAGCCATCTATGCGATCCCTAGGAAAGGAAACTATGGATACAAACTCATCTCAAAAGCCAGGCGAACAGTCGTGAGGCCGGATTCAACAAGTAGGAGAGGGGGTATCTTTCTTCCTTGTCTTCACTCTCCCTCGTGCTTAACTCCTAGTCATGGAGCTTTCCCGATATTTCTAATGATATTCGATTTCACTCTTTATTTAACTTCTACATTTTGTAATTTGAGCGGCCTTGGAGAGTTAACTCTCCACTCACCTATTCCAAGGCCCTAATGAACCTAAACTTGTTGTTGTTTGTTAATGACAACAACAAAATTTCTAGTTCATTTTATTAAATCATTTGATTTTATATATCTGTTCTTTAAGTTAGGGGGGATTACGAGAGTGAAACTGATGATGTTTTATGACACAAAAGAAACCAATAGAAAACTAACTATATGCATGTAGTCATTTTCTTCGATGAAGAGTGATTTCTACTTGGGTTCTACGAAAACCTATATATAAGAAAAATATTTCTCTTTTATTTTCTGAAACAATCCACCCACACCCAAAATCTAAAAAGACTAAGAATGCTTAAGATGCAAATTAACCTAATGCAAGTTAAAATGATGATGCAAGATCCTAAATAAACTCATAAGCAAACGCGAACCTTTATAGAGACAATAAGCCAACTTGAAAATGAAGAGGTCAAAAATTAAAAACAAATCTCTCTCCAAAGCAAGCAAAACAAATTGTAAAATATCACAATTCACTTCTCAACAACAAAACAAAAGAAACCGTAAACCAAAATCTTGGAAAAATAAAAACAAAAGCGATGTTTTTGTGTTTTTTCTTTTAAGGAAACAAAAGAAACTTTTTGAGGTCACAAAATCACTACTATAATTCGAAATATCAAGAAATAAGCACAATGATTCTTTAGATCTCGCAATTTATAAAACTCATCAATAAATGAAACTTGAAACAAGGACTACAAACTTGCATAAACTGATCTGAACAACAGCAAAAGATTTCGAAAAACTAACAAAATGTCAAGAAAGTACTTTCAAACTTGCCAAAAAGAATCTCAAAAAAGCACGAAAAGAAACAAGGAAAAGCAAAGGAAGGGAACTTGAAATCTGGGCTGAAAACGAAATCAAAATCAATTTCTTGTTCTAGAAAACTAGAACATCCAAGAACTTCAAAACGAAGCCTTGAACCCAAGACACAAACTACAAACTTGCTTAAGAAGCAATCCTAGGCCAATCAAGACTTTTTAGTGAGAAGGAGATTTTTGAAAAAGAAAGATTGCAGGAAAAATGAGTTCTCCAGACAATAGATTACCAAACAACAACGCAAATCACTAGGCATTAGACCTAACTGGGCAAAAAAATTGAAAAAACAATTCAAAAAATTGCATACACGACTGTGTAAAGACACAAAAGTGTGCACACACATTTCTAATACAAGAAACTCGTTTATATGCGAGTCTGCTTGAGGAAACCTGCATGTATACGCGACTGTAACCCAAGAAAACAATGTATACAAAGCTCAATTAGGAAAAAACAAAAATCAAAGTTTGATCAAGAAGACCAGACTTGATGCCTGGGACACTAATGGATCAAACAACACTGTAAAAGCAAGCAATCAAGAAATTGAACCCTGATTGAGAACAAACAACCCAAACCAGGAATAATCAGAATGTTATCCCCAGCGGAATCACCAATTCTATTACAGGTTAGACCACCCTAGGGTCTTGGGTTGAGAACCCCAATAGTGCGGAGGGCAAACCACAACAAGGAATGCCCAGGAAATCAACCTAAATGCTTATTCTACTGAATTGTGCAGGAGTGTCCTTATCTGGATGTCCTATGTTTAGGTAGATCCTGCAGGGTGCAAACCCTCTACTCCTCCTGATGTCTTTGAAACCTGAAAAATATTCAAATGAAACATATACAGCAGTAGAAACATAAAGCATGTTCATGATATTAACTTTAAATCATATAAATGAATGAACAATTACACATCAATGTAAGATTCATAAACAAATTACAATATAAATCAATGCATAAAAACATTTAATATCGAAAACAAAACGTCATTCCTTTATTGAAGTTAGATACAAGTAAAGTGGATAAATATGACCTGATTCCTTCTCCAGCTCCAAGTGGGACAATCCTCTGGATCCATCCTTTCTCGACCTCAGCAATCTTCCTCCATCACCAATACAAGGATATCTCAATAAAGATGAAGGATATCTCCAATAAGGAAACAAGGGTTTCCTAAAGCTTTGGAGAGTGTAGGAGGCACAGGGATTTCTTCAGACTTGATCAGGGATAATCTCACTATAGTATCAATATCTCATATCTCCTCCCTTAAGGCCTTCCCATGGAGGTTTATTTATACTTCTCCAAATTAGTTTTTTCAGTTGGGAAATAGTTGGGCCACAGGCAATAGGAGGTGAGCAACAAGTAAAACCCGTGAACTCCACCTGAAATTAAGGAAATTTATTTTTTTTAAGTGTTTTAACATATGTACATGGGTTGGGTGTATGTTGACTCGCATGTACATGCTTTTATCACAGGGAAAAGTAGCGTATAGGAAATAAAACACTGATTTTTTAGATTTTGGACCAAGTCTGGAAGGAAGGGTTGCCCTAGGCCATAATCAGGGCATCAGATCTACCAAGAGTGGTAAATGGTGTTATAACATGGTCTACCTCTTTTCCTCAAATCAATCAAAGATCCCCCACTCTATATCAAAAACTCGGTATCATTGGCAGCCAAGCAGGCTGAGTTCATTGGTAGTCAAGCCAGTGCAAGTCAAGGAAGAGTTAGATTCACCTATTCTTGAGTTAGGGAGGCAAATACCCCTATTTTCTAGGGTGTTGTTGGTAGCTCCATTTTTGCCTAAATAAACTAGCTAAGGGACTCATTAGGATTTGAAGTTTTATTGTAGCTAAGAGGCCATTAAGTTGAAGCACATTTAACTATTATTGTTATGATGTATTTGCCACTTTTTGAATGATAATGGGATGTTCTGTTTTGATCCAGCACTCAGTTGACTTAGAGGGTTGAAGCTCCTTGGTTATGGCCCAACCCTAGTAGCATAAGTTCATCTCTTGTATCTATATTATTAGTCTAGAATGTTGATTAGTTGTTGCAGTTTATTCATGTCTCTTTTAGCTTAAAAGATTGATTAAGCTGTTGGTTTATTCATGCTTCCATTACCTTAGAGGATAAATTATTTGTTTCAGTGCAATAGAGTAAAATACATCAAAAATATTGTGTAGTGACCCCTATTTCATCTCCCTCATGGGATCATGATTAGAGGACCCCACTCTCACAATCCAAAAACATAGTTCAATTTCTTGTCGATTGCATAGATCAAGTTTTAGCATTAGTTAGATAGTTGTTTATGATTTCTTGGAAAGAGTTACACTTGTTATTTTGCTTCTCCTTATTGTTGTAGATTAGAAGATATTTCAGTTCATAGATCAAGTTCTTAGCAACAGTTAGATTATCTTTTCCAAATTCAATTCATCTTTTCCATATTGACATGAAACAATATGCAAACGAAAAGTAATAAGTGCAGGTGTTATGCCATGATTGTTGATCTACAGGCAAGGATACTTTCCATTGACTCCATTTAGGTATTCTCCACCTTCTGTTGATGCATGCCAACCCATGTTCTAAACCTCTATACCAAGCCATCTTAGCCAAACCAGACCTTCTTCAAGTACTAGGCTTGGCCAAGGGTGAAGATCACCATCCCCACACTTTCCACAGCTATCATACATCCTTCCAACACTTCATATCACCATTTTCACTCTCTAAACCCTCTCAGCCAACTTCCTGTAGCATTTCATGACATCCTGTAGCAACATCCTGTAGCTCACCTATAGTAGCCTGTTTTGACCCTGCTTTGACCTGCAATGATAGACTAGCCTAGTTTAGGAGTAGTTTCAACCCTCAGCTTGGAATCCATGACTAGAATTGCTACCTAGACCAGTCCTTTCACTCCTTTTCCCTTCCTCTAAGATTCAATAACATTAGTCCTTTTTTTGTCCAAACTTGGCAATTAGAATTTCTTTACTTTTCAAGTGTGAATTAGGTAGACAATGCTTGAACTTTTGAATTATGAAATGATAGAGTAATCTTATGTTTTCAAGCAACCCTAATAGCTAGATTATTGAGTGCAAGATAACATAATTTCTTTTCTACAACCTAGCATAAGATTGTATCCTTTCATAGCATTTACAAGTCGACAACTTTCATCTTTTGAGTGTAAAAGCATTTATTTTCTCTATACTAGGACTAGACTTCACATTCTTCTTTCAGTAGTTAGACTCCTTTGTTTTCAGTAAAGGAATGGTATGGAACCCTAATGATCAAGTGACCCAGTTGAGGGTGGCATGAGTAGAATGATGCATCTATTGTGTATACAACAATGTCACCTCTAAGTTTGTACGAAACCCCAGGTTGATAAATAAAATTTGGTAGCCTTAGGAGTTGCAACACTCTTGTTGCAATACTAACATTCGTCACACATCCCCCAACAAATGATTAGGGGGAGTGATTTAGTAGAGTGACAACTAGGATTTGTATGCCAGGCCTTCCATGATTCCTCCAAATTTGCACCTTTCTAAGAAACTGATAAGCATAAGGCTATCATGTACTCTTTGTAATATTCCATCTAATTAAAATTCTGCTAAGTGAATTCTAAATTTTTGCAATTTTGATGGTGGGAAATTTTTTGGGCATAAAACTTAGGAAAAGTGGGTGAGAGACATCAAATTAAATTTTTGTGAGAAGGGAGGCTCCACAGTGTTAGAAAGAAGGAAAAATCATTTGGATGATGGAATGTGGAGACCACCCAAAATCATAAATTCAAACTCCCTTGAGGAATTCGTCTTGGAGGGAAGAGAGAATAGAAGGAGTTTGAATGGGGGGACCACAAGGAGAGCGAATGGAAACAAGGATAAAAAGAAGAGGGGAGCTTCATTTTTGGGTCTTTTCCAATTTGATAACTTAACCCTTGTTTTCTTGAGCTATTGAGATAAGTTAATGAGTGTTGTTCAACACAAGGCATTTTCCAAGAGGGAATTTCCATCTCTTCTTCGATGAACCTCGAATGTCACCTGAGGAGAGATATTGCTATAACGTGGAGTTGTTCCAGAGCTGATTTCAAGGGGAATTCAACCCGTTCTACATGTAGACTGAGCACAATAGAGGGAGGATGAATTTTTTGGAGGATAAACTACAATACTTGTTGGTTTCCGAGGATTTAGAGGGGCCTTATTCAAAGTTTTTTCCATTTATTTGAGGTGGTTTGCAGGGCCAAATGTTGGGTTATTAATCAGGATGAATTTTCCTTCATCAAGGATTGTGCATAGGGTGAACGTCTAAGCTTGCACATGCATTTGGAGAATTGGGTTGTTGTGGAAGATAAATTGGAGCAAGGCTTGGTGGAATTCTGAAGGAAAATTTTGGGAGTTGAGAGCCCATCTTGTAGTGTCATTTCTAGGTGGTGTGAATTTCTAGCTAAAGGATGAATTCACAATTTTTTAGGGGGTCTTGGGATTGGTTGGAAGGAGCCCAAACATTTTCTAGGTTTTATTGGCCTTGTTGATAAATTGCACCAGCTTAAGTTTCAAAATTTTATGAGCACTTTTGAAGGAAAAAATCCCATTTCCTATTTGGCACTAGCAGCAGAAAATTACTGGGTTAATGCATAAATTGGAGTGGAGATTTTCCAGCACTTGGCATCATTGCTATCACCTAGGTTTTTGCTTTCTTGTTGTAGCAAGCCAAGGTTTCTCTATCCCTAGCTATTTGTACTCCAGTATGCTCAAATTAATAAAATGGCTTAGTATTTTGGTGCAATTTATGGTGTGATTTGATATTTTAAGTGTGTGTGTTCGAATTTTTGGTTGCATGTACATACTTTTGCTTATGTTGTCACTTAATAATTCTATTAGGAATATTACATTGTATCAAAGTAGCAATCTAGCCAACTGTGGGAGAAACCCCTTTCTATGACCCTAGAAGACAAGCAGAATATAACATACCGAAGGTATATATACAAAAGTAAAGAAAGGGAGTTGAAAATTACACCTGACCTAAACATTCCTAAGCAAGAGATAGTAGATATAGACATGGGAGATACTAGTAAGGAGTACATAACATTTTAGAGCCTCTTGAATGTTTTAAATGAGATGATAGGAGGGAAAAAGGAGATTTTGGTGGATATGAGACAACAATGTCGTAATAGGGGCAACCATGAGGAGTTCATCACAGGAGAGAGTTCAGGCACATCCCATCATATTGATAGTATCAACCCTGAGAACCACCCTCACATTTACAGTGGACCACCAAGATCTACTATGCACGCATTTTTTGCCACAGGGACTAGAGGACAACTAGACATGGACGAGATGCCCTTAGCGGATTATTTCCATGGGTATCAGTCCATGGGGGAGGAGTTTCAACATGCTCTAACTTTTAAGGACTTTTGTCAACTCAAGAATGGTAATAGAGGGAAGGGAACCGATGGAACTGTTAGCACCTGGATTGAACTTCAACCACAAACCACGCTTAGCCAAGTAGCGAGCCCTAATAGGCTAGGAGAGGGCTCTCCATAGGGATCTCAGCCAAAATAACTAGATCAAGAAAATGATATTAGGCTAGGTATAGTAGCATAAGGTTATGATTTGATTTTTTTTTAAGGGCTTTGTTGGATTAGAAAGAGCTAAATAGTTAGGCAAGGAAATTAGGCCAAAACTATAGGGTGTTCGATGGGGCAAGGTAGGCACAATGATAAAAACCTTAGGGTTTGATGGATGAGGTGAAAACACAAGTGAGGAGCTAGAAAGAGCATGTAAACCACATGGATTCTTCCTAAACTGAAGAAAACACAGACTATGAAATGTCTACCCAAAATAGAGCATAAAGATATGGATTCTGCCTCTCAGACTTGTATACATTCACATATAGGTAATGAAATGATGAAATGGAGTCAAAAATACATTCTAACACATGAATACCAAAGAAAAAATGAACTAATCATCATACCACATGGATCCCATAGAAACAGCTGCAATTTTTCATTAATCTCCTGTTGTAACTGATACAAAATGATATCTAATCAAAACATAAGCATCCCACTAAGTCCAACCCCTACAATGATTGAGGAAAAGCATCATATAAACCCCAAAAAACTCATCCTAAGCTCAAGGAGTTGAATCCATGAGAGGAGGAGTTGTTTCCAACAAAATCTGAACTGCTAACAAGAAAATAGAGTGGTCAAAGTGACTCATCCCTAATTCAAACAAACTGATACATTACACCTCATAAATTTGTTTTACCTAATGAATCTACCCTAGTAAGCTCTAGAAGCATCATAATCACATTCAACTTATCAGTTACAAGGGTAAAAACATCATTTGTCATGGTAGAAGTGAAAACTAGGTCGAATCTGCAAAATTTTGGGCAAAGTGTCAAACATGCAGCGCCAAGTGCCAACGCGCCCTTAAACTCTAGCTACACTTTTGGACGCTTTCTCGATGTCCAAATTGGGCCCAAAATAGCTTTTTGAAAATTTCTATCTGTCTACTCTCTAGAACAACTTGAATTTTTGAATTTGGATGTCATTTGCCTAGTCAAAAACCAAATCTCCCAACACTTCTCAGCGCCCAGGCCAAAAAGAGGGCAGACAGGTCATTTTTTGGTTGTTTTTTGACTTTTTTGACCAACCAATTTTCCTCCAAATGCTTAGAAAATGTACAGGGTGTATATACTCATCACTAGAAACCCAAAACTCTTGACTTCTTATTGATTGGATGTCTCAAAAAAGAGCGCAACGCCCAAGGCGTTGCGCGTTTACCCTCCATGACTGTGCAAAAACTGGACTGAAAAACACAACAATTTCCTTCAAGCCCAAAAATGGTTCAACATGCCCAAAAATGTATTTTTATGACTTATCAAAGGTGAGAGGCATGTAGGGATGCCTGAGAAAGTATGTGAAGTCTCCTCCTCTCCTCTTGCTTAGTCAATTTGTCAATTTTCTCATGAGCTATTTTGAGCTTGCTCCTTGCCACTTGGTTCCTCCATGCATAATACTTGGCCATCTTCCTTTCATCTCAACATCTCTGTTTGATTTGTCCAAGAGGGTCTCCAAGTGTGTGTTCACCTTCTCAAGCCAAGACTCTCGGTTCTCATCTATGTCCTTGACCAATTGCTCATTTAAAGTGATTTTCTCCTCCAATTTTGCCTCCATTTGCCTTTCAATATCTAATGCTCTCTTTAATCCTCTTGTTCTTGGTCTTTTTCTTTGTCCCTGTTCATCATCCGGCTCTCCATAATCTCCATAAGTCTCATCAAGATGAAACTTGGCCTTCTCAGCCTCCCTCTTTTCCTTGATGTACTTGGTTTGCATCAATTCCTGCTTGACCTCTAGCTACTTGTTCTTTTGCTCATAAAAGGAGATGATATATTTGGCCCTTTGTAAACTAGTCTCAAGCTTCCTGATTTTGGTGTCCTTTGCTTTCAAGGTAGCCTGAGTGATTTTTTCTTTCTCCTCATCATCTGTGTTCACAAGGAGAAACTCCTTTTCAGTGTCATGTTTTTCATGTTGTCGTTTGACCTATGCTTCCTCCACCATTTTCTCTTTTCATTTAACCTGTAATGCTGATGACGAAGGCAAGGCCCCTCCCACTTTCCGTGGGGTAAACACCTACCTCTTTCCCCTCTGATAGGTGAAAGCAAATGGCTTCAAACTGTTCCTCTATGGTATAATACTCTGACCATGCTCAGTGTGTACATCATGTCCCTCACTACCATCATGCTCATCATGTTCCTCATCACTATCATCATCTCTATGGGGTGAATGAATGGCTACATGAAATGGTGATGTAGATGGTGTGGAGGTGGCTGGTAAAGAATGATCTGTTGAGGATGTGTGATAAGTAAGTTGTGGTGGATGAGAAGAAGTAGATGGATGAGTGGAGGATGATAGAGGAATGCGGGGAGCTGGATGAGTAGGTGGTTCATTAAATATTTCATTAGCTATTAAGGTCTCCTAAGCAATGCCTAGTTGATCTAAGTGATGGAGGACTATCATTTTGATAAGAGAGTGATGGAAAATACTATGCATCTGATGAGTTGGATCCCTTTTCTAAGAAATATATGTCATCTTGTCAATACTTCTGAAAAGTTAATATGGAAAACTAAGCATTCTTACCCTGGTAAAGTGCATGAGAAGCCTGATATGATATGAGCAGAGTCTGGAAAACCTACCCTCACATGTGAAATAACTCATGATTATCTTCATTAATGGCGCATACTTGTCTAAGAGAAAGGGAAAATTATTTTCTTATCATTTTTAAACCTTGTTTTAAGATATGGCTCATATAAACTGTGAGGCAGATTTCTTTGCTTGAACCATATCTCTCATGCATTTGGAATTCCAATGGTATGTGATATGATGGCAGGAGATATAGTGAATGTGACCTCGACTAAAGTGACCTGGTTGTTTTGCGAATTGAGGATAAACTGCTTGGTTAACTGTTGATGAAAATTCCCCCTTTCAACCCTTTGGCAAAACTCAAAACAACCCATGTACTTGAAACATGATACTGTAAGTGGTGATGCCATAAGTTCTGTGGTATCAGTGGGTTCAAATCTGATAATTCTCCCTCCCTTCTTGGTTGACCTCCTTGACTGTCTTTCCCCTTCTTCTGAACTAGTGTGACCCTCTTCTGCCATGTTTTTAAGGTGAAGACTTGAGGGACTGATATGTGGGTCAAGGTGAGTGAAATAGTGAGGGATATTGAATGTATGTGGGTCAAGGTGAGTGAAATAGTGAGGGATATTGAATGTATGTGGGTCAAGGTGAGTGAAATAGTGAGGGATATTGAATGAAGTACAGGCAAGGATGATTTGAGGGTGACAAAGTCTATGAAGTGCTGTAATTCTGATCAAATAGGTGATTTTGGAAACATACAAAAAGCTTTGCTAGGGTTTTAAAATTTAGGGTACCAACTTGCTTAATTGATGGAGAAAAAGAGATATTGGGCCACTTACTTGTTGTATGCAAGTAATAGAAGCCTTTGTAGCTTGAGAAGATGAAGAAAAGTAGTGTTTTGGCGCTCTCAGAGTTTGCCAGGCTTTATTGGCCAAACGTGCAGCACCAAGTGCCAGTGCGTAGCGTCCTTGACAAATGCGCCCTTCAGTGCACATGCATGCAGTACCGTTGAAATTTTCTCTAGCTCGATCGGGAAAACTCGCCCTTCATTGCACAGGCGCGCAGCGCCACACTCAGGCACGCATCGACTCTGCCCAGTGCGCAGCATCCAACTGAAATGCGCAGCGCCTTCCTGATTTTTTTCAAATTTTCACTCAATTTTCTCTTTTCTAAGGAGAGCTTAGGGTGCAAAAGAGCTGATGAAGTTTGAAAGATGCTTTTGAAATATTATATAGAGGATGAGTTTGATTTTTCCTTAGAAAAACCCACTTTATAATGTTTGTTTGGAACTTTTTACTTTGTCTTCGAATCTCTATCTGATGCTTCTCTTTCTTTGTCTCTTTTCAGGTGGATGATGCTTTGATTGAGCTGATTCTTCAATGATTCCTCTCTTGCAGCAAGGAGAAGTGCCTTGGGCGGCTTATGGGAACAATTATTACATAAAATGAATTGAGTTACATCAAAAATATGAACAAACTAAAATACTTTGTTTTCATCTCAAAAATATGTTTTGAGATGAAAATTACATCAGTGAAATAAGGATTTTGTACAATAACCATGACTAACTACCAACCATTCTTTGTTTATTGGTCTTCATCATACCTTTGCTGCCCTTTATTTGCAATAAAGCAAAGCTTTTGACCTTGGAAATGAACCCTAAGACCTAATGGAGACATGACTGCCTTAACTCTAAAAATAATATAACTAAAACCATAACTGAATGAAACATGAAGATGGGTAAACAAATATACCTGATGAGAGAAAATTATACTTTCTGAGAAGAAGAAGACAACCATCAATGGATCATTTTTGGCATGACCTAGTGGAATGATAAAAAAAATCAGTATGAGACACCTACAATGAAAATGCAAAGAGAAGATTTGATCCCTGATGGAAGTATGCATATACTGACACTAACATTGGCCTTATTGGTGATGGTAGCTCCTTGGAGGTGTCAAGAACAACGTAGACCAAGTGCCTAGCCGATTGGGCCAATACAGTGAAACAAATGAAAGACCGAAAACATTTGAAATTTTTGAAAAATGACTCGATACAAACTAAAAACTAACTCAAAACTGACTCTAGATTCACTCAAAAACCAACTAAAAAAAGCACAAAGCATTTAAGCTTTATAGCCTTCACTTCGGGCCCCAAGCTCAAATGACATTGTACTTCAAATCTTGCAAGGAAAGTAAACTGGTATATACAATGACATTCAAACAACTTCAGCAAGTTGCATCAGAAATAATAGTGTTTCAAGAGCCTACCATCCAATGGTCCTCTTGAGCATTCTTGACCATCCATTTCCTTCAATAAATATGCATTATGTCCTCGATAGGCTGAGATTTTATAAGGTCCTTTCCAAAGATTGTCAAACTTACCATGTTTCCCTTTTTCTTCATTTCGTGCATCCCATCGCAGCACTACATCTTCCAATTGAAACTTTTCTACCTTGGTCTTGCAATCATAAATTTTCTTTATCTTCTCTTGTAGCCAGAAATTATTTTGGGAAACCTCTTCCCTTGTTTGTTTAAGGTGAATCATTTAATTGATTTGACGTTGAATATCATATTCTTCACAACCTTCTTCTTGCAATAATCTCATGACTCGGACAACAAGTGATGTAGGAAACATTGTATCAATACCATAAACCAATTCAAAAGGTGACATACCTATTGATTTCTCACTGCTCACTCTGTCAGCCCACAAAGCATTGATAAGCTTTCAATGCCAATTCTTCTTGTTTACCTCCAACATTTTCTTAATAATGTTTACCAAGGATTTATTTTAAGATTCGGCTAGTCAATTGCCCTACGGATAGTATGTCGTGGAATGACCCAATCTGATGTTGTAGTTGTTGCAAAACTCAACCATTTTCTTCGACTTAAATGATGCTTCATTATCTGTAATAATCTTGTGAGGGAAACCAAATGAGACAATATATTGGACTCTAAAAATTGAATGATTATTGTATTTGTAGCTTGCCTTGTCAGAATGTCTTCGATCCATTTGGTGAAGTAATCGGTGGCTGTCAAAATCCATATGTGTTGTGTTGATGATGTAGGATGGATTTCCCCTATGAAATCAAGCCCCCACTTCTAGAAAGGTGCATTAACTACATTTGGCTTCAAAGGAAGAGGAAGCAACTTCCTTTTTCCTTGAAAAACTTGACATTCGTGGCAACTCATGACTTTTTTATATAAATCTGAAAATAAAGATTGCCAATAATACCCTGCTCTCAAGATTTTATTAGCTGTTGTTTTCCAAAACAAGTGACCCCCATAATCTACTCTATGAAAATCATTCATTACTTGTTGAGCCATGAGTTTTGCCAAGCCTTGACCTTTGATCAGTTTCATGGGCTTCGTCTCAAGATCATACTCTAACATCACTGCTATCCACTTACCTCTTCTTCCTTCCAGATCAATTTGCATGAGGACATCTTTGACAGCAACGTTGGGAACATATGCTATAGTATGAGAATGCAGAATGTAAACTCGAAAATCCTTCAATGCCTTTATAAGATCCAAAGCTTGTTTCTCAATGATGTTATAGCAAAGAGCAACATCTCTGATAGTTCGAATAAAAATGCAATGGGTTGCTCCACCTGATCCTTCTTTTGCATCAACACCACAGCCAAGATATGCTCAGATGCAAATGAAAATATAATAAACTCACGAGTATAATCAGGACTGATCAAAACAGTGGCTATGGTCAAAGAAAGCATCACCAAGTTGAAATATTTCATGGCATCCTCGGTCCATTTCACAGTGTTGTCCTTCTTCAACATATTAGTTAACTCACACAAATGCTTAGCCAAATTTGGTATAAATCTGCGTAAGAAGTTCATCTTACCGTTGAAGGCTTGGATCTCCTTTTTGTTGCACGGAAAGTCTATTTGCTGAATTGCCTCCACCCTAGAAGGATCAATATGAATATCATCTTTGGAAATTATATGACCAAGGAGCTTACCTTCCTCCATGGTGAAAAGACTTTCTTTGGATTTAAATAAATCTCGAACTCCCTGCATTTCTGAAAAACAATCCTCGGGTGGTTTAAATGCTCATCATCAAAACCACAAAATACTGTCAAGTCATATAAGTAAACCACTAAGAAAACATCCTTCTTGTTAGCGAAAGCTATATCCATGACCTGCTGAAAAGTGGCCCTGACATTCTTCAGCCCAAATGGCATCTTGGCATACTGAAAAGTCCCCCATGGTGTTGTGAAGGCAGTTTTGTCTTGGTCTTCTTCGTGCACCAAAATCTAATTGTAACCCAAGTAGCCATCTAGTAGTGACATCTGTGATGCTCAAACTACTCTTTGCAGAATGTGGTCCATCTTAGGAAGAGGATAATTATCTTTCAGGGACACTTTATTTAGGTTCTGGAAATCAATGCACAACCTTATCTCTCTAGTATTTTTTCATACCGGGACCAAATTTGAAACCCAATCAGAGAATCTATATGGAACAATGATACCAGCTTTAAACAATCTATTTACCTCTTTCTCGATGGATGGTAGCAGCTTTGGGTTGATCCTCCTCAACTTTTGTCTAAAGGGTTTTTGATCCGGCTTGATAGGAATGGTGTGTTGAATGATGTTCTTGTCATACACTTTCAAATCTGAGTAAACCCACACAAAAACATTAGAAAATTCGGAAAGAAACTTAACATACTTAGCCTTTGACTCGGGAGATAATGTTTTTGATAACTTAACAAGCTTGGGCTTGTCCGTTATCCCAATGTTTACATATTCAACTCCTTTGTCGGTAGGAACCAAGGCTGGTTTTCTCGCCACATCATCTTGATCAAACAACTCCTCTAAAGGTATAAGACCTCTACGAATAACATTATCCTTCAGCTGTAAAACATCCATCTGATTTACCTCAATGTCTTTTTCATCGGAATCACAAACATCATCAATGAAAGCATCCTTAAACTTCCCTTCATTCTGCAAAAAGGAATTAATTTCATTGTCATCCCAGAAAACCTGCCAATATCTCAAATTATCAGGAAAAGTAGGCCTATGTTTGACATGAATTTCAAATTTATTGCTAGAATTCATTGGAATTTTCAAATTGCTCGTTGTTGTAGCAAGTGAATCAGCAATGATGTTTTTACTTCTCGGCACCGTTGTTAATGTGTATTCTAGAAAAATCTTCAAGATATCCAGGACTGTGTTCCTATAAGCTCTCATCCGCAGATGCTTCACTTGATATTCTCCTTTGACTTGTTTAATCACTAACTCTGAATCACCATAAACAGAAATCCTTTTTTCACCAAGCTTCTTCAAAATATTTAGACCTGTAATCAATGCCTCATACTCTGCTTCATTGTTAGAGCAATTGAAAGCTAATTTATAGGAACACATTCTAACATTACTTGGAACTTTTTCTGGCTAAAAAATAGGAATTCGAATCCAAATTCCAATACCCGCACCATCCTTACCCAAAGCACCATCGAAGTCCATGCTCCAAAGGCGGTCTTCATCTTCCAAACGTTGGAATTATACTATTGTTTCATTCTTACCTTTGTTGGTTGCTTCATTTTTCTGTTCTTCACTAACTTTCTGCTCTTGTGGAGGCCGCTCAGAAGGAATTGCCATTTTTTTTCTTGATTAAGAATTACTTTAAAACACTCGAAAATTTCTGGTACATCATCTACTTCTACGAGCTAAACATCTACATCATTCAATCCACTATCATTGTACATAACAAAGGACTCTAAATCTGTATGTACAACATTTATTAGATGATTTATGGGCTTCTCTGTACTAGTGATCATATATTCCATCTTCTTTTCCCGGTACAACTTCCTCAATTGAACGAAAACAGGGATTGTAGCATAAGATAAGTTAAGTTGTAAAGTTCCTTTGAGTTTGGCTCCCCAAGATCTAGACAACAGCATACCAAATCAAGGTGGTATATCAGCTACTACCACGTCCATCAAAACATTCTTGGTTGGGATTTGATCTAAGGAAACCACTAAATCGTTGATGAGACCAATGTAGCAAACTCTACCATAATCAAATGAATACAAATCATGATACGATCGGGTGATATCTAGGCCCATCTTTTCCATGATAGCCTTGGGCATCAAATTGTGAGAAGCTTCAGAATCAAGCATAGCATTATGAAGAATATACTCATGCAGTCTAAGACTCAAAGAAAATGGCAGGACCTCGCTATCTTCTAGCTGACCATCTATAGCTGGACTGAAAATAAGCTCAGGATAATCATCCTCAACATTCACCATGTCGAACAAAGGATCAATTTACAGTATTCTAGACACATGGTGTTTGTAATAGCTATTCTTAAAAATCTCGGTCAAAGGAATGGACACTTTCAATTTAGCAATTTCACTTTCTAAATTAAAATATGTGACTTTTTCTACCTCTTTGACAATGATGTCCCTCTTATCTGTTTGCTCCTTCGTTACACTATCCTTTTTTGGATCGTATTTCTCTTTTGCAGTTGTAATTGTTGATGGTTGATTTACCTTGCTAGGATTCTAATTGGCATGCTCCTTTCCTTTTTTCTGATTGTTTGAGAGATCATTCTTTGACTGAACATCCTTCCTCTTTTGAATAGGACTGATTGGTACATCTCTAATCCTCAAAGAGTATTGTTTCTTTTGTACGCTCAAAGCATTCATATAGCCATGCTGATAATCA
Source organism: Pinus taeda (assembly GCA_000404065.3). Taxonomy (NCBI): domain Eukaryota; kingdom Viridiplantae; phylum Streptophyta; class Pinopsida; order Pinales; family Pinaceae; genus Pinus; species Pinus taeda. The sequence goes on along the minus strand of APFE030523280.1, from coordinate 152,470 downwards.
TCAAATTCGGTCTCCAAATCAACATCATTTGCTAAGATGTAGTCCTCATCCTTTAGAATGTCGGAATTTTCTGCATACTCCTCATCTTTGGTCAAAAATATAGGCATACCATCTGCAATGAAGAAATTATTTGTTTCAATTACTGGATCTTCCTCCTCTTCTTCTTCCACTTCTTAAACATAATTCTGTTGTAACGGGGTTCTGATATGTTGTTGTTCTTGTTGCGCTAGTTGTTCTGGTGCTTTTTGCTCTCTTTGCTTGATTTAGAGTTGGCGCTGTTGCTACCCGCTAAAGTTTGGGTTCTAGATGTGCGGTTCAGGTTTGTCAGAGTGTTATGAAACCAGCTCACAAAAAGATAGAAAAGATATATGAACGCCTTATAAATCAGCCTCTTCGAGGGGGAACCCTCCTTTACATTACACAAATGAAAAATTCTTCGATGATACAAATGACAAGACCTTCTTTCTTTATATAGGAGTCTAAGGGGTCATAATATAATCAGAGCCAACATAACAATAATTATTTAAGGGCACAATAATAACAATAGTGGGCTTCTATGGGGCACAATAATAACAATGTGGGGACTACATGGGCACAACAATATAATAAGGGGGTTGTACTA
>APFE030523280.1:120774-151440 GCA_000404065.3 Pinus taeda | reverse complement strand
ATGTGATCTTTCACTTCTTGAACCTTTTTCTTCTTGATATGTCATTCTATCTTGAGAGTTTGAGGAGTGGTAATTCTTGCCAATGCTTTACAAGATATGGTCGGATTCATTTCTTCTTTATCTGGGGTCGGTTCCTAGTGTATATCCTCTTCTTTTGATGTTTCTTGATCCATTTCTTCCTCCTCTTCATAATCTATGTAAAATAATTTCTTCTCAGCACACCCTTTAGTGCATTTTCTATCACAATTGTAACAAAGCCCTTTTTCTCTTTTTTCTTCCAATTGTTGTGGTGTCACCCTTGTAGGTTGTGGAAGGCTAGGAGAAACAACACTTCCATGTTTATAATTGTGAGGGGTAGAATTCCTTGTTTCCAAAATTTTGCTTTCCACTTTTCTTGCCAACCTGAATGCCTTCTCTAATAAATCAGGTTCCCAAAGATGAACCTCATGTTGAATGTTATCATTTAAAGTCCCTACGGAGACATCAATCCTCTGCTTCTCTGGAATATAATTTTCCCTTATATTCAATTTTTGAAAGTCCTCAATGTGCTCTCCCATTGAACATTTTTGTTTGAGATTTATAAATTGGCTAAAGAAGGTGTTTCTCTTTGTAGCCTCATAATGTGCTATCATTTCCTCTGTGAAAATTGACCATGTGACAAGTGGTTTACGAGAAAAAAGCCCTTTATACCATAAAAATTGATTTGGTTCTAAATAATTAGATGCAATACATACCTTTTGTAACAGTGGTACACCATGTAGATCAAAATATTTCTCCATCTGTAGTATCCAATTTACCAGATCCTTGCCATCAAACTTCATCATCTCGCTTTTTCTTGATTTTAAGAGCTCGATATCGAATAGGTACAACAATATAATAAGGGGGTTGTACTAATAACAATAATGGGTTACACTAGTTTTATAGGGACCTAACACGGAGATGGATAACGGGTCAACCATCCTTTCCATTGTTCAAATCAAAGTATCCATTTTTTCATCTGAAGTAGATGTTTCTTCTTTCACGGTCACACTTTTCTCTGACCTCATTCTTTCACTTTTGGCGAGCAAGTTCGCTTCTACTCTCACAACATTATTTTGCATGTCTTCTAGAGTTGTAGGATCATGTTCACATAACTGATATGCCATATCGGCATCAAACCCATCTGGAAACTTAAGCAAAGCCAATCCCTCTAGTGGTTTGATATTTGCAAGAATAGAATTTTATACTGCATTAAATCTCACACAATAGTCTTGCACACTTTCACCAACATTTCTTTTGATGTTCTCATATTCAGACAAAATCTGAAGGGGATTCTTCTTCACCTCCCACTGATCTAGGAACTACCTCTGAATGATAGGTAGAGTAGGGATAGAAGCTACTGGTAGGGCTTTGAACCATTTCTGAACTTCTCCTCCAAAACTTTGTAGAAATAACCTCATCATCACATCTTCAATTTCAAATTCATGGAGGTCAAATAAATCATTCATCTTGTCTACGCGTTGTTGAGCTGTAATAGTTTGAGTGTTGTCGAACAAACGTATTTTGGTTTGATAATCAGGGGGCATGGCACCAAGGTTTTGAGGAAAAACAAAGGGTGCATATCGAGCAGCCATAACTGGAAGTGGGGGAGGTGGTGGATTTATAATAGGGATTGGGATATTTGGTATAATCAAAGGGGGATTAACAATAGTCTGAGTGGTGTGAACAGTATGTGAAGAAGAAGGTAGAGGATGAGTGATAGTTTGAGTGGCAGTAGATGCAATGGAAGTATTTCGAAAATCGAAAGATGACCTATGAATCTTATTTTTTACCTAAGTGTTTAAGTTTGAAGAGAGGTTTTGCAAGAGATTAAGAGTGTGAATAATTTGTGACCCTGAATCATTGTGTGAAAACAAATCTTCAACGGGGTTATGAAGAGATATAGAGGAATCAACATCTGTCTGATCAATCCAACTTAAAGATTTACTGTGAAATAAACTCTGCTCAAAATTAATATCAAACTCAATGTCTTGCAAAGTTTCTAGCCTTCCTGGGAGTGAATCAACTCTAGGAATGAAATCCTTACTTCATTGTTCTCCAGTTAAACTAGATCTCTCTGCAACTTTCTTAGATTTTCACCCAATGTTTTGAGGATCACTAACAATGGTCGGAGGATTCAGATCTAGATTGGATCTGGTGTATTTTCGGGAAGCCAATATATATAATTTTGAAAATAAAGGCATTGCTTTACAACTTTCCAATTCAACCTATGATTAAATTCTAAAACTCTTCATCCACAAGCTTAAGAATTTAAATAAAACAACTTACTGGGGTGATTAATTTCTGATCTTTCGAGTTCCCCAGTATGGTCACCACTATGTTAGCACCTAGATTGAACCTCAGGTTGAATAAGGAAATTCCGAGGTAACCACAAACAACACTTAGCCAAGTAGTTAACCCTACTAGTCCAGGAGAGGGATCTCTCCGTAAGGATATTAGACAAAATGACTAGATCAAGGAATTGATATTAGGCTAGGTATAGTAGCACAGGGTTTTGATTTGATTTTTTTGAAGGGTTTTGTTGGATTAGAAAGAGCTAAAGATTTAGGGCAAGGAAATTAGGTTAAAGCTGTAGGATGTTCGATGGGACAAGGTAGGCACAATGATCAAAACCTTAGGGTTTGATGGATGAGGTGAAAAGACAGGTGAGGAGCTAGAAAGAGCATGTAAACCACATGGATTCTTCCTAAACTGAAGAAAACACAAATTGTGAAATGTCTACCCAAAACAGAGCATAAAGATATGGATTCTGCCTCTCAGACTTGTATACATTCACATAAAGGCAATGAAATGATGAAATGGAGTCAACAATAAATTCTAGCACATGAATACAAAATAAAAACTGAACTAAGCATAATACCACATGGATCCCAAAGAAATAGCTATAATTTTTCATTAATCTCCTGCACTAACTGATACAAATGATATATAATCAAAACATAAGCATCCCACTAAGTCCAACCCCTACAATGACTGAGGAAAAGCATCATATAGACCCCAAACAACTCATCCTAAGCTCAGGGAGTCGAATCCATGAGAGGAGTTGTTTCCAACAAAATCTGAACTGCTAACAAGAAAATAGGGTGGTCAAAGTGACTCATCCCTAATCCAAACAAACTGATACATTACACCTCATAAATTTGTTGTACTTAATGAATCTACCCTAGTAAGCTCTAGAACCATCATAATTACATTCAACTTATCAATTACAAGGGTAAAAACAACATTTGTCATAGTAGAAGTGAAAACTAGGTCGAACCTGCAAAATTTTGGGCAAAGTGTCAAATGTGCAACGCCAAGTGCCAACGCACCCTTCAACTTCAGCTACAGCTTTGGAGGCTTTCCCAATGTCCACATTGAGCCCACAATAGCTTTTTGGAAATATTTACCTGTCTGTTTTCCAGAACAACTTGAATTTCTGAATTTGGATGTCATTTGCCTAGTCAAAAACCAAACCTCCCAACACTACTCAGCGCGCAGAGCCCAGACCAAAAAGAGGGCAGAAAGGTCATTTTTGGGTGTTTTTTGACCTTTTGACCAACCAGTTTTCCTCCAAATGATTAGAAATGGTACATGGTGTATATACTTATCACTAGAAACCCAAAAATGTTGACTTCTCGCTGATTGGATGTCTCAAAAAAGAGCGCAACACCCAAGGCGTTGCGCGTTTTCCCCCCATGACTATGCAAAAACTAGACTGAAAAACACAACAATTTCCTTCAAGCTAAAAATGGTTCAACATGCCCAAAAATGTATTTTTATGACTAATCAAAGGTTAGAGGCATGTAGGGATGCCTCCTAAAGTATGTGAAGTCTCCTCCTCTCCTCTTGCTTGGTCAATTTGTCAATTTTCTCATGAGCTCTTTTGAGCTTGCTCCTTGCAACTTGGTTCCTTCGTGCATAATACTTGGCCAACTTCCTTTGTATATCAACATATTTGTTTGATTTTTCCAAGAGGGTCTCATTTAAAGTGAGTTTCTCCTCCAATTCTACCTCCTTTTTCCTTTCAAGATCTAAGGCTCTCTTTAATCCTCTTGTTCTTGGTCTTTTTCTCTGTCCCTATTCATCATCCGGATCTCCATAATCTCCATAAACCTCATCAAGTTGAAACTTGGCCTTCTCAACCAACCTCTTTGCCTTGATGTACTTGGTTTGCATCAATTCTTGCTTGACCTCTAGCTGCTTGTTCTATTGCTCATAAAAGGAGATGATATATTTGGCGCTTTGTAAACTGGTCTCAAGCTTCCTAATTTTGGTATCCTTTACTTTCAAGGCAACCTGAGTGATTTTTTCTTTCTCCTCATCATCTTTGTTCACAAGGAGAAACTCCTTTTCAGTGTCATGTTTTTCATGTTATTGTTTGACCTCTGCTTCCTCCACCATTTTCTCTTTTCCTTTAACCTGCAATGCTGATGGCGAAGGCAAGGCCTCTCCCACTTGCCATGGGGTAAACACCTACCTCTTTCCCCTTTGATAGGGGAAAGAAAATGGTTGAAAAATTTTCCTCTGTGGTACACTACTCGGACCATGCTCAGTGTGTACATCATGTCCCTCACTACCATCATGCTCATCATGTTCCTCATCACTATCATCATCTCTATGGGGTGAATGAATGGCTACATGAAATGGTGATGTAGATGGTATGGAGGTGGTTGGTGAAGAATGATCTGTTGAGGATGAGTGATAAGTAAGTTGTGGTCGACGAGAAGAAATAGACAGATGAGTGGAGGATGATGGAGGAATGCGGGGAGCTAGTTGAGTAGGTGGTTCATTAAATATTTCATTAGCTATGAAGGTCTCCCAAGCAATGCCTAGTTGATCTAAGTGATGGAGGACTTTCATTTTGATAAGAGAATGATGGAAAATACTATGCATCTGATGAGTTGGATCCCTTTTCTAAGCAATATATGTCATCTTGTGAATACTTCTGAAAAGGTAATATGGCAAACTGAGCATTCTTACCCTAGTAAAGTGCATGAGAAGCCTGATATGATATGAGTAGAATCTAGAAAACCTGCCCTCACATGTGAAATACCTCATGATTATCTTCATTAATGGCACATACTTGTCTAAGAGATAAGAGAAAGGGAAAAATATTTTCTTATCAGTTTTAAACATTGTTTTAAGATATGGCTCATAAATATTGTGAGGCAGATTTCTTTGCTTGAACCATTTCTCTCCTGCATTTGGAATTCCAGTGGCCTGTGATATGACGGCAGGAGATGTAGTGAATGTGACCCCGGATAAAGTGACCTTTGGTAAAACTCAAAACAACCCATGTACTTGAAACATGATACTATAAATGGTGATGCCATAAGTTTGGTGGTATCAATGGGTTCAAATCTGATAATTCTCCCTCCCTTCTTGGTTGGCCTCCTTGACTATCTTTCCCCTTCTTCTGAACTAGTGTGACCCTCTTCTGCCATGTTTTTAAGGTGAAAACTTGAGGGACTGATATTTGGGTCAAGGTGAGTGAAATAGTGAGGGATATTGAATGAAGTACAGGCAAGGAAGATTTGAGGGTGACGAAGTCTATGAAGTGTTGTAATTCTGATCAAATAGTTGATTTTGGAAACATACAAGAAATCTTTGCTAGGGTTTTAAAATTTAGGATACCAACTTACTTAATTGATGGAGAAAAAGATATACTAGGCCACTTAGTTGTTGTATGCAGGTAATAGAAGCCTTTGTAGCTTGAGAAAATGAAGAAAAATGGTGTTTTGGCACTCCTAGGGTTTGCCAGGCTTTACTGGTCAAACGTGCAGCACCAAGTGCCAGCGCCCAACATCCTTGACAAACGTGCCCTTCAATGCACAGGCACGCAGCACCATTGAAATTTTCTCTGGCTTGGTCTGGCAAACACGCCCTTCACTTCACAAGCGCGTTGCGCCACACTCAAATGCACAGCGACTCTGGCCAGTGTGCAGCGTCCAACTAAAACGCGCAGCGCCTTCCTGATTTTTTCAAATTTTCACTCAATTTCCTCTTTTCCAAGGAGATATTAGGGTGTAAAAGAGTTGATGAAGTTTGAAAGATGCTTTTGAAATCTTATATAGAGGATGAGTTTGATTTTTCCGTAGAAAAACCCACTTTATAATGTTTGTTTGGAACTTTTTACTTTGTCTTCAAATCTCTGTCTGATGCTTCTCTTTCTTTGTCTCTCTTAGGTGGATGATGCTTTGATTGAGTTGATTCTTCAATTATTCCTCTCTTGCAACAAGGAGAAGTGCCTTGGGCAGCTTATCGGAACAATTATTACATAAAATGACTTTAATTACATCAAAAATATGAACAGACTAAAATACTTTGTTTTCATCTCAAAAATATGTTTTTGAGATGAAAATTACATCAATGAAATAAGGATTTTGTACAGTAACCATGACTAACTACCAGCCATTCTTTGTTTATCGATCTTCCTCGTACCTTTTCTACCCTTTATTTGCAATAAAACAGCTTTTGACCTTGGAAATGAACCCTAAGACCTAATGGAGACATGACTGCCTTAACTCTAAAAATAATATAACTAAAACCATAACTGAATGAAACATGAAGATGGGTCAACAAATATAACTGATGAGGGAAAATTAGATTTTCTAAGAAGAAGAAGACAACCATCAATGGATCATTTTTGGCATGACCTAATGGAATGATAGAAAATTTCAGTATGAGACACCTACAATGAAAATGCAAAGAGCATATTTGATCCCTGACGGAAGTATGCATATATTGACACTAACAGGAACATCTGTGAAGAGTTTTGATTTCCAGTGCACAGTTGGGAGATTTTTCCTTCCCACTTTTGATGGCTCTTCCAAATGCACCACTAGAGCCTAGGTTAGAAAACTCAATACTTACTTTCAGCTTAATCAGATGACAGAGGTGGAAGCCATTAAAATGGCTACCTTGAACTTAGACGGGGAAGCCCAAAATTTGTGGTTCCATGGGCTATCCATGTTAGGACATGCCAATATGGCCTTGTATGATGATTTTACACGGAGGGTGATGGAGGGCTTTGATAGGAGAGACCTTGCAACACACTTAAAAGACATGACTCAAATCAAGTAGACCGATAACCCAGAGGACTACATCTTAGATTTATTGAGGTTGTTAGTGATGGTACCATACCTATCAAAGTCCAAGAGGGTATTTTTGTTTGTGGAGGGTCTGGCTGAACCCTTTCATGGGTTGGTAAGGTCTAATAGGCCTACTTCACTTTAGGATGTGGTGAGCATAGCTCGGGATTTATAGGATGCAATTCCCAAGACGAGAGCACCAGTGTCTACCATACCCCCTTTCCCACTGAAAGGTAGATATAATATGCCCCTGACATAAAGGGAGATGTCAGGGTGTGGGAAGTTGAATGATGAGACTAGGGGTGACCTCAAGAGGAGGAAGTTATTCTTTACATTCCAGGAGTCATGGGCTCCAGGCATAGGTGCACCAAGGGAAAGGCCCACTACATAGAGGTATTTTCATATAATGAGATAGAGGATGAGGCTTATCTATAGATAGATAGAAGCAATGGTGAGCCACAGGGCATAAGAGGATGAGGTCCACCCATTCCCACTGGAGGGGTTATTGCTTCACTAAGAGGGGTCCCAAGAAATTTGATGTTGAGGATCAGAGGTACAGTTTATGGACAATGTGTCTCAATATTGCTGGATAGTGGAGCAACACACAATTTCAATGATGCCCAGATGGTGCAGAGGAGAGGCTTGCACATAAAGGAATTTGAGGGGTTTTCAGTGCTTGTTCCAAGGGACAGAACCATGCAGTCTACTCGCTATGTTCCCAGCCTAATTGTGACCATGGGGAACTACTTGTTGATAGATCATTTCTTTGTGGTTAATGTACTAGACACCAATGTGGTGATGGGTGTCCAGTGGACTATTCCTTAAGGTGAGTCACAACTGATTGGAAGAAGTTGGAGATGGAGTTCATTGGGCTAGATAATCGTGGTATTGAGAGGCATCTACTCTTATCCGCCACAAGAGGTATCATCTCACCAGATGGAGGCCGATATACATAGATTAGATATAAAGTTGGTTGTAGAGCTTAGAGTTTCAGAGACAGGTGCTCAGGCACATCAGCCGCACCTAGATATCCTTGCGCACTTGATGAAACACCAAGCAGTATTTGGGGAAATTCCTCCAGGTCGTCCATATGATAGAGTATTTTAGCACATGATAAAGCTAGAGGAGGGAGTAAAGACAATTATCACTACCCCATACTGGCATCCCAAGGCTTATAGGTATTAGATCGAGCAAGCCATATATGAGTTGCTGTCTTTGGGACACATCAGGCCCAATTCTTATCATTCCACTTCTTCCGTAGTGTTGGTGAAGAAGAAGGATGGGACCCTCCATATGTGCATTTATTATAGGGCCCTATACAAGAAGACCCTAAAGAACAGGTACATGATCCCACGTATTAACGAGTATTATTAATGAGCATAGAGGAACCAAGTGCTTCTCTAATATAGATTTGTGCTCAAGGTACAACCATATTCACGTGAGGGAGCAAGATATTTTGAAGGTTGTGTTCATGTGTCACTATGGGCACTTTGAGTTCTTGGTGATACCCTTTAGGCTAACCAATTCTCAAATACCTTCCATTCTTGCATGAACCATGTGTTCCACAAGCAGTTGCACAAATATTTATTGGTTTTATTTGATGTCATCCTAATTTTTAGTAGGATTTGGGAGGAGCATTTACAACACTTGGATGAGGTGCTACACATCCTATAGGAGAAACAATTGTACGCCCAAATATCTAGGTGTGGTTTTTGACTAACATAGATGTTGTATCTTGGCCATGTCATTGGGGAGGATGGGGTGCGAGTTCATCATCAGAAGGTTGGGGCCATTCTAGACTAGCATACACCAAGGAATGTGACATAGTTGCGGGGATTCTTGGGAATCTGTGCTTATTACAGGAGCTTTGTGAAGGGATTTTCCTAATTGGTAGCTCCCCTCATATATTTGAATAAGAATGGGGTGTTTGTGTAGATGGATATAGCCAAGGAGGCTTTTGAGCACCTCAAGAGGGTGATGAAAAGTTGCCCAGTGTTAGCCCTTCTTGATTTCTCACAACCCTTTGTTTTGGAGTGTGATGCATTTGGAGAGGGCCTTGGGTGCATTTTGATACAAGGGGGGCACCCAATTTCATTTGAGAGTAGGAAGCTGTAGACACATGAGAGGTTATTTTCTATATATGACAAGGAGATGCTAGCCAAATTCCAATAGTACTTGGTAGGCAACAAGTTTAAGGTGAAGACTAACCACAACAGTCTTAGATTTCTCTTAGAGCATAGGGAGTTGAATTAGAGGTAGCAGAAGTGGGTCAGAAAGATCCAGGCATATGATTTTGACATAGAGTATGTCAAGGGAAAGAAGAATGTGGTGGTAGATGCATTATTTAGGAGGCCTGTGACACTTTCAGTCATGAGCATTGCTCAATATTGGAGAGCACAATTATTGGTTGGGTACTCCAAGAACTGACATGCATGTGAGATCTTGGATGGTACAACTGGGGATGACTTGTACAAGGTGATGAATGAGGTGATATACTACAAAGACAAGATTTTTTTGGTATTGTGTTCTTAGTTGTAGGAGAATATCATACAAGCTGCACATGACTCATCGTTGGTAGGGTATCACGAGTTTCTTAAAACCTACAAGGCCATCATAATAATTTCACTTGGATAGGCCTCAAGAATGATGTTATGAGGCATGTTCAAGATTGTGACACTTGTTAGGTGAGCAAGGGTGAGCAGGCTAGCCTATTGTAGCCTCTTCCTATTCCTGAGAGGAAACGGGAGAGCATCTCTATGGAATTCTTCATAGGGTTGTTAACAGTACAGGGGCAGGATTGCATCTATGTGGTGGTTGACAGATTGACTAAATTTGCCCACTTTTTCACCATTATGACTCAATATTTAGCTTCACAGGTGGTCGAGTTATTCTTCCGGAAGGTGTTTAGGTAGATAGAGGGTAGGTAGAAGAAATGTTGCAAATGCACAAGGTTGCTAAGTCAAAAGCTCATTTATCATGCTTAAGCCTATGTTTCATGTGCAGGAGGAAATGTGAGAAAGAAAGGATATTCATCAAGCTTCTTTGCTAATTTCCCCTCATTTCACTACACCCCCACATACTTATTTCCTAATTTCCCCATTATCCCTTCATTACTTATAAACACCCTTTTCCCCTCATTTTGACCTTTACCCCTTGGTTTCACATATTTCCCTAGAAATTACCCTTCAAAAATCATCCCCCCTTCCCAAAACCCCTTTCCCTAGTGTGAAACTCATTCCCCATTACAAATATCAATTTCCCCCCTTATTAATTTCCCTTTCACCCTTTAACACCCACAAAACCCCCTTATCCTAAGTTTTTATGCCCCCGCATTATGTAATTAACATCTCCCACTTCATATTTCCCCAATACCCTTTTTAACCCACCAACCCTTGGTGCAGTTAAAAAACCCCCACCACATAACCCATGGTCCCACCTTATTAACCCACTTCTTATATTAAAAAACCCGACATTATTCGTTAATTAATTACATTTCTGTAATTAAACCCTGAGCCCTGCCAAATCACTTTCCCAATTCCATCCATGCAACTCAATTACGCAATATCCCTCTAATATCCTACCCCCCGATCCGATGGTGTACAACCATATCGCGCGGATTCATTGTCCGACCAATAACAGCCCGAGAGCATGCGAGATTCGAGGTTTTCCCTGGGCACTATTCTACTATGTGGTGGCACCAGGTTAGATCGCGTGTTCGCAAAAAATACTGCACGCCCTCCAAAAGTGGTTCAATTGCCCAGAAAACCACCTCCCTGCCTAAACCGTAAATTGCCCACTGTTCATTTAATAATTTTCGTGCGAAAATGTGACTGTTACCCGTTAAAAGGCTGAAAAAGCCCCAAATTGCTCTTTTCACTTGTTTTTCACTGCAAACTATTGCTTAGCCATTTGTGACACCCTGAACCTCTGCGACCAATTTGACCACCTTCTGTTGCCTGAAGATGCTCTGGATACCCAATTGAAGATACCAGTTGACAGTTGAAGCCACTGTACCTTCTGCATTCACCACTGAACCCAGTCTACACTCCAAACCATCAATTTCCTGGTATTCGTGGCAAAAACCAAAACAACCCTTGAATTTGAAAAGCACAATTTTAATTAAGTGGTTAATTAATTGAATTAATTAATAAACCTTCCAGAAATTGAAGAGAAACTTATTTGTACATCCCAAACCCCATTTCACATACTGCAATTACCCTCCCACTATTCCAGAGTTTCTAAGCCTCACTCCTAAAACCACTGAAAGCCTAATTCAAAACTATAAACCCAATCATGGCTTTCCAAACCTCTTTGGATGTGAGACCTCTGCAAACCCCTCACCTGGATATTAACCACCTTGCCCTAGCAAACCGAGACTTTCAAATTAAGAAAACTACTTCCCCTACCTACCTTCTAAAGCTCCACTGCTAGAGTAAGGACAATTTTTTAAACCAGAACAATGACATTCACCTTTGGGAGTCTAATTTGCCCAATTATTTGTTCCCAGAAGTTCACCCATTCCCAGAAATCATTCACTTCTTCCAAGCTTGCTACATGCCCAATTAAAGAGAAATTGTTACCCCTAACTAGCAAGTCTTATTCACCATCACTACATAATCCATTAACCAAATGTTGCAAGTCCAACCAAGCCCAAATGAGACCCCACTTTCTATTGAATGCTTGCTTGACATCTATACCAATTTAGACCTTCCCAGGATAGCCCAATTTTTCCAAACTTTCATCATAGAGGAGTGTCATACTCCTACAGAAAGTCCACCATATGTTGCCACCATTTTTTCTGAGAGAGGCAAAGAAATCATAACCATGCTCTCTTGCATTTTAGGTTACACCTCTGATGAACATGTGGATGAGTTTGTTCTTGCCTTCCTCTCCATCTTTTTCCCAGGAAATCCACCTACTACAATATATAACTATTCTCAGTTCATATCAGACAAAATGCATGAGAAATTCATCAGACTACCTACTGAGAGAGTCTTCAAGTACTCATTTGTATTGTTCCACATGTTTTTATATTATCAGTCAGACAAATTTTGTGTCAGCATCCAGAAATTGGATACCAAAGGAAATCCAAGATCAGTCATCTACTGGACACCATTGATTCAGAAATTATCCACCATTCTTTCCTATAAGGACTTCATTAATTCATTTGTCCATCCAGTTATGAATACGCTGACCAGTAGCCATCAGCCCAGAATCAATCAAGAGATCAAAAGAGTTTTACAGTTGGCAAAGAATAGTAAAGTGGGAGACTAGTATCTGTACCAGAACCACACAGAAATAAGGATATATGGATGCCAACTTGCCCCCTACAAACTGCCCAAATACCTCTCCATGAGGATATTTTCACTAGAATACTTTATGGAGATAATAAACTCTGATGAATTAAATTTCCTATCAGCTAGGAAGAAGACCCAATTCAAAATGAAAAATCAATTGGGCCCCTTCATTTGTAATACTAGGGAAGTCGGACCAGAGGTAGATAAGATTCTACAACAGATGAAATTCAAGAACATTTTTATGTGGAAATATGACCCTCATGGAGTCATAAATAAGTTCAAGCTCAAGGTCAAATTAGGTCCTTTCATCCATCATCCCAGGCTAGACATTGAGAGATTTGCCAACCAGTTAGAATGGTTGGAAAACATTTTGATAAACATGGATAGTATTGTAGTTGATGTAGATAATACATTAATTGATGTAGAAAAATAGATTGATACAAGTTCCTTCCTATAGGTTCCAGAATTAGGAGAACCAATGAATATTCCTCCTATTTTACAGACTCCAGCAAATGAAGACAAAAATACAAAGAGAACCAGGGAACAAGGTTCTAGTTCAACCATGGAAACCACAGATGAACAGTTTGAAATTAGTTACAGGAAGAGGCCCAAGCTTAATCCTGTAAATGAACAGGAAGATACCATTGACTTAGTGAAAATCACTGACACTGATACAATGGTGGAAAGGAGCAAAGGCCTAGCAGCCTCTGGAGAAACAAACCAACCCTCAACATCAAACACTCAACTTATTGAGAGACGGCTCAGCATGGAGGTCTCTGCATTCACCAAGCTTGTGGATAAAGAGAAAGACATCAAATATAGGCATAAGGAAATAAAGTTGAGAAATGAGAAATTGAAGGCTGAGACTTATGCTCAACACTCCAGGCAAACACCTGTGAATCAAAACAGATTAATGTCAGCCTTCGACATCAAAACAGGGAAAATGCAGATGACATTTATGCAACCTACAATCCAACAGCCAAAAACATCAGTAGACTATAGGAAAACATATTTTGAGGTTTTGGCCAGGGATGTTCATCCCATTGACCAAATTGAGTTTCATAAGCAGGCAAGTGAGATGATCTATTCCACCTTGACAGGTAAAGCTATGACTACACACAAACTGCAAAGTTCATTAGATAATATCACTGCATAGTACAAGCTAGCAAAGGCCTCCTCGTAGGCCAAAGATAATAGAATCAAGTCACTAGAATACTTGGTGATTGAGCTGGGACATGATCCCAATGATATCAAGGCTACTGAGAAGTTGATAAAGAAAAAGAATGAGGACATTCCTACTCTCAAAAAACAACTCAAATTGCCTCATTCAGAGCATCCACAGAAAAAGGAGGTCCTTGAATGCCAAACACATCAGGAGGAAATGATGGACCTTGTTTTACAACTTAATGATCAAATGAAGGAAATGGACAAAGAGTTGGACAGCTTGATATAGTTAAAACAAGCCAGCCTTGACACTGCCACTGCCACTGTCATTCCAAAAGTTACTATAGTTGTACCATCCAACTTGGTAGCTTCATTGGCTCCTACAGCTCCACTGGCTACAGCACTACCACCTGCCACAACATCTACATCACCAATAGGTTCGACAATAGCAACAACTTAGCCAGGTGATGAGGCAAGTAAATTGGTCAAGGCAATGGAAGACATGTCCATTCAGACCACAGAAATAAACAATCTTAAGGAAAAGATAACCAGTCTAGAGAATGATAACAAGCTTGCACAGATTATGCACAAGGAAGAAGTTCAGAAGTCAACCAAGTTGACTGAAAGGATGAAAAGCTTGGAGAAAGAATTAACGTTAAAGGAGCCACTTGGCCAAGCTAAGGAACAGTTATGGGCCAATATCATTGACTCTGTCAATGATATTTGGCCATCCATTCAAGTAATTTTTTAACAAAACGACTTATTCAAAGAGGTTATAGAAGCCATTCAGAGAGTTAAGGCTGAACTGAGAGACATGCCGAAGGAAGCCACTAGAATAATTCATTTCCTCAACTCCAAAAACAAATATGAATTGCAAGAGCTGGAGATACCTAACAGGACTAGCACCATACTAGAAGTAAAAAGGGTTCTCACCAAGAGGAATTTGATGATGAACCTTGAAGACAAATGCCAAACCATGCAACTGGCTATAGACAAGTTCATGGTAAAGTTTGATGTTTTGAGGCAGAAAGGTCTGCCTAATCCCTTGGTGATAAATGATAAATTGATGCCACAGGACAACTACAATAGGAGAATCAGAGAGGTGGCCAGAGATTAGGTAAATACTTCATCTATGAAGGGGATGCCTACTAGAAAGGTTCTATATCAAACATTTGAGAACCTGTTTTACCTCCAGCATGAGGTAAAACACCTTTTTGTGAACAGGCCCACTTTTTCCAAGTATACAAAAGCAGATGAAATTTATAGGAAAATGGTAAATATTCAATTACCATATGCAGACACATGGGAGAAGTTAAATGACTTGCTATCAAAATGCACAATCAAAATGTAGAAATAAACAGTCAAAATGAAAAAGCACAATAAAGAAAAAATAGCAGGCTAGCCAAATGAAAGTGTATCAGTTGAGAAAAGGCAAAGTAAAAGGAACGGTCAGTGTGAAGACCAACAGCAAGACAGAGAATAAATAGAAAAATATTAGAGCATAAAGACAGCACAACCAAATAAACAGGGACAACATACAACAGTTAAACATATGTCTCTATCTTCTGCATGAAGATATTTCTTTCTCCTAGATTAATTCCCAAGACAGTTTGGGATATTTTCTAAACTATTTTTGTATAAGTACTTCATAATTTGAAGTATTGGGGGTGGATTGCTAGACATTTGTAGAGTTGTATTGATCAGAAACCTAAGAATTATTGTACCAATTTTTCAAGTCAGCAGACTAGACTGAGTAATAAAAAGATTGCACTACGGGATTCATGTGTTGATTTATTACAGTGAAGTATTTTCTTTTTCAAATTTTTTATCTTCTTATGTATTACACAAACTTACATGTTATCTAAAGTGAATGAATTAACTAGAAATTTATCTTAGAATTTGTTTAAGTACACTCTGTTTTGAACAGTTGATCACTTCTACGTTTTTTTTCTGATATTTGGATCTAAGAATCCTTAATTGCTCTCCCATCCCAGTTGACCTCTTTCACTTCTTTCATAATCTGGCCTAAGGAACCCTTAATTGCTCTTTGGATCCGATTGAAACCAACTTCACCATTCAGCCTTAAGATCAGAAATAACTCAGCTACCTTGCCCTGTAGACACTATTTTTAGAACTTGATCTAGTCCTGTTTGCTTGACATTTGACCCTGTTAGCCTTGAAGGAAAATGGCACAAAAATGGATCCAAATATGCCCCAAAGCCTCCAAAATTGCTTAAAAATCATCCATTGATTGAAAAGGAGCAAGGGAGGAAAGCCCTTGGAAGGGCTGAAAATCATTATCGGGAGGCGAAAACCAAAGGAAAACAGTGAAAAACCCACAAGCGCAGGCTTAAACGGAGAAGGAACAGCCACCGCTAGATCTAGCCAATCAACGGCCCAGATCTAGGCAGCTAATCGCAATCGGCCAAGCAGAGGGGACAGTTTACAGGCGAGCAAATGACACCGCCAATCAACGATCGCTGATGACCGGATCGGCAGGTTGCATCGGCGAGGAACATATGCAGTGATATATATGTATAGAAGGCCCAAGGAATGAAAGATCAGAGATTGCGATCGGATTGCATCGCTATATCACATCGGCGCTATAGCAAGGGGTGGGGCTTGTGCACATACAGACAAGCGACCCGATACCCGGACCCGACCGCGGTATATATAAGAATTCATGTATTTTGAGATCCGCGCCCACACAATTCATTGTTTTATTGTATTTTGGTTATATAAACGAAAATACAAAGGAAGCCTAGACAGCGCCGACAACGATAAAACCCCAGACCTGATGGGTTCTAAAACGATATATTATAATATTTCAGGTCCAGGGAAAGCCATTTTTCAATGATTTTTTTGTGTATTTTCATTGTTATAACGAAATATGAAGGAAGCATGAGGTAGTGCGGTAGAAATGGAACCCAGACCTGATGGGGTTTCCGGAATTAAAATATATCATATTTGAAATCTGCGTAAAGTCCATTTTAAATGTTTTTCACAGTTTTTTATGTATTTACAAAATACATAGGCCAGGCCGAATGCGACCTGCGATGGCGACAAGGCTAGATACAATGGATAATTAAATCATATTTTAGGACTTTGGAAGTCCGAAATGAATGGTAAGGGGCGGGAATTCTCAAAATTGCTATGATTTTTGTTCATAACATAAAGCAATCATTATCTGTGTTTTAAAGAGATTTCTTAGGCCCGAAGAGCCATTTTACCACAGCACGCCACACAGCCAAATCAAACAAGATCAGGGAACGCCAACAGCACAGACAGCGCAACATCCATCCTAACGAACATTATGGGGCATCTCTGGCACGAGAGAGCTACCAGGCACCACAGCAAGCTACCCAAAATATCTTAATATGGTTAGTCTTCTGTCAGAAGAAGAAATTGCCAAGCCATGCTTGCCTAGAGGGCATCAAATCAGTTAAGCAACGCACATCAGGAAGATTAAGACTCCAAGCCTCTTAGAGAGCTCAAGAGCATTGTAAACAGCCCATAAAAGGCAGAAAACTAAATGTAAGAAGGGTTCAACTTTTGGAGATTATTCCTCCTCTGTTCCTTAAGGCTTCTCATCTTCATTCTATAAATACAAGCTTCTTTTGCCATAATATGTTCAACACCCATTCTCTTTGCTATTTAATGCTTGCACTTGAATAGTTTGTTCATGTTTCCTTTGTGTTTAAGGCCAGATAATTGTCATCTTATCTTTGCTTTAATAACTTAGAATTGCAAGCTTCTTGCTGCCTGTAGCTAACCATTCATATGTGGTCATATCTGCATCTGCCAGTACAATCAGTATTCTCTTTTGCTACCTGTAGGTTTTCATTCATTTATGTTTATATATGAAATCTGCCAATACAGTTAGCATTCTCCATCTATCCATTAAATCTATAAAATATTGAGAATTATTGGTTTAAAGCCTTGTGTTGTTGAGAGTGTTCATGCATGCCTTGACTAGGAATAGAGCTGAAATGGTCATTTAACTTGATCCAAACCATCATCCATTCCAATAGTTCTGAGAACAATATTGAAGATTATATGCTACCAGGCATCTCCGAGCTGCAACCTAAGAGAGTTTCCTGGAGTGCTAACAGACCCCATAGGCCAATGGTAAAAGACATACCTCTATCCATCTAAGTAAGTGATCTCACCACCAAATCCAAATCAAAACCCAAGTACAATAATAACTAGCCTAAAATCAAATAACTAAAACAAAGTTAAAACATAAAGAGAGAGCCCTCTCTGAGAATTAGGAAGGCTAGATCCTAATCTCCAAAGTTGGTTTGTGGTTACCTCTAATCATTTCTTTCTTAACAACTCTAGAGAAATATTGGAGTGATAACATATTGGCGACCATACTAGGGACCGATCCTCAGTGTAATAAAACTTTAAGGAAATCTTAAATCTCATCTTTTACCCCTTAAAATCATTTTAGAGTTGTTGTTAGAAAGTTTCAAAAAACAATTGAAAAATTAAAATTCTGGCTCCCAAAAAGACTGACTATACCATGGAAAATCCAAATACAAACCCTGCTACAATAGTTGATGGCCCTGACAGAATTTTAAGGAAACCAAAAAAGGTAGAAACTCAAGGAAGTAGTAGTCATTTAGTTAAAGCAAATTCACTCCCCAAAGAATTATCAAGTTTAGAGGATATTCAGTTTGATCTGTCATTTGAGCTTTCTTTGTTTAGAACCAAATCAGAAAATTCAATTCATGAAACTGTAATAGACCCTGATTTTATTCAATTCATTGAGTTGAAAAAGGTGCCTATATATCCAGATTTAGATCAACTTGTCTTGAATACTTTTGAGAAACTAGAAGCTTTAACATCAACCTTGATAAGGCATATAGATGATGCCTATCTTCAACAATTAGTTGAATTAGCTGCCCTCACTACAGTTGCCTCTGATAGTGTAAACACAACGTCTTTGACTACCACCTCACCTATAATATCCACCACAGTTCATTCCCCTAAACCATTCATTCCTCAACTTCCCCTTCAACCGAACATCTCAAGTTCATCTAGTTCATCTACACCCATCTCAAGTCCTTCTTCAAGCACCACTACTTTGACCCCTAGTCAAACCAAAATCTCAGCCATGGCAAACAGATATGCACCTTTGGTCTTACCAGCACAGCTTCATGCCATGCCCCAATATTACCAAAGCAAAATATTTTTGTTTGATGCTACTGGTTAGTACACTGCCCAACAGCATGTGAACAAAATGACTGACTACTTTGAATTGCATGAAATCGATGAGTCTAATGTACAAATGAGGTTATTTGTCCAAACATTGATAGGAGATGTTAAAGAATGGTTCAAAGGTTTACCAACTAATCATATTGCAGATTTAGCTGCTTTTCATAGATTGTTTATTGACAGATGGGAAAGAAAGAAAAACCCTCTGCAAATACTATCTGAATATGATAACATTAGAAGAGCTCCTAATGAATCAGTTCAGGATTATTGTACTAGGTTCAATAGCATATACAATGCAATCCCTGCTAATATTAAACCTCCACCAGACCTAGCATTGATCAAATTCCCTGGTGGTTTTGACACTGACGTGTCATACCAATTAAGGGAAAGAAACCCTGAAACATTAGAGCAAATGCAGAGTAATGATGTTAGTGTAGAATCCAATCTATTAGCTAAGAAAGCTAGGATGAGAAATGTGAAAAGAGTTATCATTAAAGAGGAAACTTCCACTTCTGATGGTAAAATAGATAGTTTAGCAAAGAGTGTAGAAAGAATAATGGATAGATTAGAAAACATGGAAAGAAAAACTCAATGGGAAAATCAGTAGCCACCCCCAATAAGAAACCCCAACTTTAGGAAAAATCCTAACACTGGAAAAAAGTCAATACCAGATCAACAAATTAGACCACCCTTCCGGGAAAACTATGCTGAGGGTTCACAAAACCATGAAGGAGAGGATGACAACTAGATAAACCTATTAGAAATTAAAAATGAAGAAGTTGTTTTTCGTACTCAGAAAGAACAGGAATTGTACATGTTGCAACAATTGCAATTAGAATATGGAGAATCCTTTGACTTCAAACAAGGCTATGAATCTGCTATATATGAGGTTCACAAATAGTACAACCTTAGAAGCAAAAATAATACTGAAATTCCCACTAAGAAATCAATTCAAACCCACACTAAAAAGATAACAGAAGCTCTTGTGACCAAAGTTCTACAAATTATCCCTAAGGGAACTCAGGAGGCTTCCAGCCCAAAAATTGTAGATATAACTTCATCTGAAACTCAAACTGGAATTGTTACTCAAATCATTCCAAATAAGAGAATTCAAAACAAAACTGCTGAGACACAAACTAAATTTCCAAGTACTGAAAAAGAAGATAAAAACACATAGACCACATTTTCTAAGGAATATCTCATCCAATCAGGCAAAACTCAATTGCCATTCAACATTAAGACTAAGATACAAAAATTGAAAATATCAGTTCCTTTGACCGAACTAGTGAAAAATGAATCATATAGAGCACAAATCACTGAAACATTAAATATAGGTGAAGGAGAGGATGTTGTAAAATTGAATGATGATCAACCTGAGTTATTGTTTGGTCCTAAAGTAAATGGCTCACATCGGCAAGGGGGTATTCCTCCCTTCTACATTAGCTTGAATGTTCATGATAAAATCTTACATAATGCTATGCTAGACTGAGGGGCATCCCATAACTTAATGCCAAAAGCAATCGTGGAGAGGATAAACTTAGATATCACCAGACCATATAAGGACCTGTTTTGCTTTGATTATATCCAAGTCAAGTGCCTTGGCCTGATTAAAGAATTGTGTGTGAATCTAGTCTAGTGCCTAGCAAAGAGTATTGTGATGGACATAGTAGTTGTTGACATCCCACCCAAATATGGAATGTTATTATCTCGCTCATGGGTTTCAAAATTACAAGGATATCTATAATTATACATGTCATATGCCACCATATCTATTTTTGGTCAACAAAGGAAACTTTACAGAGAAACATTGATGAAATACATGGTGAGCAGTGTAGAAAAAACATAGAATTTCCCTATATACTCCATTCATTCTGATATGGACTCTTATATCTTGTAGAATTCAGACAATGGAAAAAATGAAATCATTGCTATAGAACAAAAATACAAAGCACCTGATAGTGAAAACATTTTTCATGAGTCTCTATGGCATTTAGATTTTGATGGCTCTATGAACATATTAGGAGCGGGTGCAGGAATTTGGATTCACAAAATGGAAAATAATCATTATGAAGGTCATGCATTTAGATTAAACTTTAAATGCACAAACAATATGGCAGAATATGAGGCTCTGATCTTAGGACTACAAATAGTTAGAAAACTAGGAGCCAAGAGAGTTTCTATCATGGGAGACTCGGAATTGATTATAAAACAAATCAAAGGTGAATACTCTGTGAATAATCCCAAACTTAGCCAATATAGAGAGACTGTCCTAGATTTTATTAAGGACCTTCTCGAAACTGACTTTGCTACCATTCCTAGGAAACAGAATATGCAAGCTCACAGTCTAGCCACTTTTGCTAGTACTTGCAAATTCCCTTTTCAGCCAACCACCAGTACACTGCAGAAGTGAGACATAGCCCTGTTATACCTAACAAATTGAAATATTGGTAGATTTTCTCACAAGACTCTCAAATTTATGATTTCATGAATGCTGAAGGAGAGTTTCAAAATTGTAATATATATACAGATTGTATAGTAGACAATAACATAGATAGTGAAATAGATATAAATGCTTTAGATCTGAATAAACCCAATAATTTCAGTAAAGTAGAAATAGATAACTTAGAAAAAGTAGAAATAGAAGAAATAATGAATGATGATCCTGAAATTTTAAACCTTAAAGATAACTTTTTGCCCAAGGGATTAGTCCTATTAGAAGATTTGTTTGATTCAAATGATGTAGCAAGGAAACCAAAAATGGAGCCTTTAAGAGCAAACATAGAAGAATGTAACATAGGAATTGAAGAAAAACCCAAGCTTATCAAAATGTCCAAAGCATTAACTCCAGATGAAAAACTGAAATACATAAATATGTTCAAGGAGTTTTAAGATGTCTTTGCCTGGAGCTATGAAGACCTTAAGTCTTATGACACCAGCATAATTCAACATAAGATACCTATCAAAGAAGACCATAAACCTTTTAAATAGAAGCTTAGGAGAATTAATCCAGATCTTATGCCACTCATTGAAAAGGAAGTAAAAATGATGTATGACGCACAGATCATAGCACCCATCAGATATTCAGATTGGGTATCTAACTTAATCACTACTAGGAAGAAAACAGGAGAAATCAAATTTTGTGTTGATTTCAGAAACTTGAACAAAGTGTCATTGAAAGACAACTATCCTCTCCCAAAAATGGACCACATTCTTCAGAGGGTAGTAGGCTCATCCAAAATTTCATTACTTGATGGATTCTTTGGATATAACCAAATCTTAGTTCAACCATAGGACCAAGCAAAGACTGCAATTACAACTCCTTGGGGTACTTTCATATATTTGAAAATTCCTTTTGGATTAATGAATGCGGGAGCAACATTCCAAAGAGCTATGGACATAGCCTTTGCCAAAGAAATCCATGACTTTCTAGTTGTTTACTAAGATGACATCACAGTCTTTTCCAAATAAGATAACGAACATCTAGATCACCTAAGAAGATTTTTCATTAAATGCAGAAAATTTGGTATTTCTTTAAATCCCAAAAAGACACTCTTTGGTCTAGAAGAAGGTAAACTTTTGGGACACATAATATCCAAAGATGGAATTAGAATAGATCCAGCTATAATAGAGGTAATCCTTACCATCACTCATCCTAGAAACATCAAAGAATTACAGTCATTTTTAGGCAAAATAAATTTCCTCGGGAGATTCATTTCAAACTTAGCAGAATTAATTAGAGAGTTAAAAAACATGTTAAAGAAAGATTCATCACTTAAGTGGCCAGTAGAGGCTAAAAAATATTTTGAAGTAATCAAAGAAGCCCTTATGAAAACTCTAGTCCTCATAAGTCATGATTTCCAAAAAGATTTTATAATTTTCTCTTTTGCTTCAGAACATACTACTGCAGTGGTCTTGTTGCAAAAGAATGAGCAAGGTAATGAGTAGCCTATTGCATTTTTCAGCAAATCTTTGAGAGATGCTACACTAAAGTACAACACAATGGAAAAATAAGCACTTTCTTTGGTGAAAGCTATTAAAGATTTCAAAGTGTACATCTTGTATTCGCACATCATTGCTTATGTTCCAAATTCAGTAGTAAAGGACATTTTGACACAGGATGGGCCTGAAGGAAAGAGAGGCAAATGGATTGCCACTATTTTGGAATATGACATAGAAATAAAGCCTACAAAACTTATCAAAGGCCAAGGTTTAGCTAAACTTATGGCTGAACTGTCAGGCCTTGGATATAAATTTCATTGGTTCCCTAGATGATCAAGAAGAGATGGAGACTCCACATATCAGTGAATCTTTCATAGATTCACCTTGGTATGCAGATATCATATTTGCTTTACTAAAATTACAAGTTCCCCCTAGTTTATCTAGAACTAAAGCTAGATTTTTGAAAATGAAATCAATGAAGTATTGTATCATAGATAATTCTTTATTTTGGAAAGATAATGATGGCATTCTATTAAATTGTTTATTGAAATATGAAGCTGACAAATTCATGCAAGAATTTCATGCACGAGATTGTGGACGACACCTATATTGGAAAACAACTGTTGATAAGATCCTAAGGCAAGTTTTTACTCGCCCACCCTTTTTGCAGATGTCAAGAAACATGTGACCTCCTATCACAAGTGCCAAATATTTGAGGGAAAAAGGAAACTCTTACCACTACCTCTCAAACCCATCTCCACATAAGTGCCATTTCAACAATGGGGATTAGACTTCATTGGGGAAATTCACCCATCCTCCTCTACCCAACATAAATGGATTTTGACAGCCACTGATTATTTCACTAAATGGATAGAAGCCACCCCTTCTAGACAAGCCATAGACTCTGTCATCATTTCATTCCTTGAGAACAACATCCCTTCTAGATTTGGATGCCCACAAAAGCTCATTACTGATAATGCAGCTGCTTTTAAATCCAAGAAAATGGTAGAATTTTGTAGAAATATCACATTACCCTTGGCCATTCCACTGCCTATTACCCTCAAGGTAATGGACTTGCAGAATCCTCAAATAAAAGCCTAGTTAATATCATCAAAAAACTACTAGAAGACAACAAGAAGACATGGAACAAAAAGTTGGTCAATGCCTTATGGACAGACAGGCTAACTACTAAAAGTTCCATTGGTTCATCTCCTTATCAGCTAGTATATGGAATGGATGTTGTTTTTCCATCCTCTTTAGGAGTACCAGTAATGAAGATCATTCAAGAGTTTCAGGTAGAACCAAATGATATCCAAAAGAGGATAAATTAGACAATACACTTGTAGCAAACCGGAGAAGAAGTCTATGTCAAATCATAAGTGATCTAGGATAAACTTAAAAAGAATTTTGACAAAAAGACCAAAGCTGATGATTTTTACATAGGTGATAAAGTTCTCATATGGGATTATAAAAGAGAAGACAAGGATAAACATGGAAAATTTGATTTCCTATGGCAATGCCCTTACGTCATTTATGGTTGTATAGGTAACAGTGCATTTTTCTTGAGACATTTAGATGGAACAGATCTACCAGGAGGACCAGTCAACGGTAGAATGTTGAAGCACTACTTATCCACAGATTAACAGTAGTTCATTTTAATTTGCTCATTGTATATAACATTGCAGAGTTTAGATTGGATTGGATGGTAATCTTTTGAGGTTGAAGCCCAGAGAGAAGGATGTGAGTTTTGAAAGGTCCACCATCATAAGTATGAATAAAGCAGAATCACAGAGGAGTAAGTTACAAGGTAACTACAGTCACATTTCAAAGGCTATTGATCTTAAAGTTCTCGATATTTCACCAAGAAATACCATCCCCATGTGGAGCCACTGTTAGGGTCCTATAATAATAGGATTCATTATTTTGAATTGGCTATGGTGAGTCTTGTAATATTGTACATACTTTTTCTTTCTACAAAATGTTTTCCATATTAAAAATTTAAAAATTTAAAGAGGGTATGTCCTAAAAGAATAATAAAAGGACAAAAAAGAAAGAGAAAGGATTAAAAAAAGTGAAAAATATGAACCCCAAAAAGAAATAAAAATAGATCATGAAAGTGTGCAAATTCAAATGCCACTACTTTTACTTTACTATGAAAAATAAACATTGTGTGCAGCTTGTCAGAAATGCCACAATCCATGATGGTCAAATAGCTTAATCTTGACTCATTCGTGTTTTAAATTTTATGTTGATAGATACAGAATAAAGATCTAGCCAAACTGTTTAACCTTGGCAAATCGGTAGTTAGGTAGGGAATAAAAATGAGCTCACCAGTTTAAGCTGAGCCATTGGAAGTTATAACATTAGAATTAGATAGTTTACTTATCAAAAGAAAAGGTAATAAAGGGTCGGCAAGCTCAAATGCACCCAATAAATGAAGAGAAAATGTTAAGGTGGATAGAGGGTAGGTAGAAGAAATGTTGCAAAAGCACAAGGTTGCTAAGTCAAAAGCTCATTTATCATGCTTAAGCCTATGTTTCATGTGTAGGAGGAAATGTGAGAAAGAAAGGATATTCACCAAGCTTCTTTACTAATTTCCCCTCATTTCACTACACCCCCACATACTTATTTCCTAAGTTCCCCATTATCCCTTCATTCCCCTCATTTTGACCTTTACCCATTGGTTTCACATATTTCCCTAGAAATTACCCTTCAAAAATCATCCCCCCTTCCCAAAACCCCTTTCCCTAGTGTGAAACTCATTCCCCATTACAAATATCAATTTCCCCCCTTATTAATTTCCCTTTCCCCCTAAAAAACCCACAAAACCCCCTTATCCTAAGTTTTTATGCCCCCGCATTATGTAATTAACATCCCCCACTTCATATTTCCCCGATACCCTTTTTAACCCACCAACCCTTGGTGCAGTTAAAAAACCCCTGCCACATAACCCATGGTCCCACCTTATTAACTCGTTGCTTATATTAAAAAACCCAACATTATTCGTTAATTAATTACATTTCTGTAATTAAACCCTGGGCCCTGCCAAATCACTTTCCCAATTCCATCTGTGCAAACTGCGCAATATCCCTCCGATCTCCTACCCCTAGATCTGACTGTGTACAGCCATATCATGCGAATTCATTGTCCGACCGATAACAGCCCGAGAGCGCGCGAGATTCACGGTTTTGTCTGGGCACTGTTCTGCTACGTGGTGGCACCAGGTTAGATCATGTGCTCGCGAAAAATACTACTCACCCTCCAAAAGCGATGTGATGGCCCAAAAAACCACCTCCCCACCTAAACTATAAACCGCCCACTCTTCATTTAATAATTTCCACGCCAAAATGTGATCTTTACCCATTAAAAGGCCGAAAAAGCCCCAAATTGCTCTTTTCGCTCATTTTTCACTGCAAACTATTGCTTAGCCATTTGTGACACCTTGAACCTCTGCAACCAATTTGACCACCTTCTGCCACATGAAGACGGTCTGGATACCCAATTGAAGCAACTAGTTGACAGTTGAAGCCACAGTATCTTTTGCATTCACCACTGAACCTAGTCTACATGCCAAACCATCAATTTCCAGGTATTCTTGGAAAAAACGAGAACGACCCTTGAATTTGAAAAGCACAGTTGTAATTAAGTGGTTAATTAATTGAATTACTTAAGAAACCTTCCAAAAATTGAAGATAAACTTATTTGTACATCCCAAACCATGTTTCACAGACTGTAATTGCTCCCCCACTGTTCCAGAGTTTCTAAGCCTCACTCCTGAAACCATTGAAAGCCTAATTCAAAGTTGTAAACCCAATTATGGGTTCCGAGACCTCTCTGGACGTGAGACCTCTGCAAACCCCTCAATTGGATATTGGTCACCTTGCCCTAGCAGACCGAGACATTCAAATTAAGGACATTTCTTCCCCTTCCTACCTTCTAAAGCTCCACTGCTGGAGAAAGGACAAATTTGTAAACCAAAACGATGACATTCACCTTTGGGAGTCTAATTTTCCCAAGTATTTATTCCCAGAAGTTCACCCATTCCCAGAAATCACTCACTTCTACCAAGCTTGCTACATTCCTAGTCAAAGAGCAATTGTTACCCCTAACTAGCAAGTCTTATTCGCCATCACTACAGAATCCATTAACCATATGCTGCAAGTCCAACCAAGCCCAAATGAGACCCCAGTTTCTATTGAAGGCTTGCTTGACCTCTATACCAAGTTAGACCTTCCCAGGATAGCCCAAATTTTCGAAAATTTCATCAGACTACCTACTGAGAGAGTCTTCAAGTACTCATCTATATTGTTCCACATGTTTTTATATTATCAGTCAGACAAATTTCGTGGGCATCAACCCTTGTGAAAGATATACCTCTAAGAGGTCCTATGCTTGGCTAGGGGGATCCCCCAACCTTCGTTCACTTCCTACTAAATTCATTCATATTCGCCTACCCTCAATACACCATTTCTACCCTCAAAAGGATTTTGAAACCCCTCCCGTAGAAAAACAAGGCCTCCTGTAGCAATACAATACCTCCTATAGTAACCCTGTAGTAGTGTCCTTTTCAACTAGTTTTTATCCCCACTTCGATGCTAGCTTAGTTAATTTAAATAATGGCCCCATCTTGTGATTTGACTATTAAGGAAGGCTCTTATACCACTCCAACCTCCTCCTTTCTCACTGCAAAACATAGTTAGAATTAGTATTTTTTTTCATAAACATGTTAAAAGTTAGATTCCTTATTTTCAAGCAAATGTAAAGTAGATCAATGATACATGCAAGTAGGTTATTAATTTGATTAAATGTGAAAATTAGATTAGATTTACTTCTACAAGTAGACTAGCCCTTTCTCTTTCATGCAATGTTAATTAGCATCTACATTTGAATGAATGGGATTTTCACTTTCATAGTTAGAATCAAGTTCAATTATGCTTTCTTAAGAATTTTTCACTATAGTTAGTTGGAGGAATGGTCCCTGGACATCTTGATACGATTTCATGACTGAGGGTGACATGAGTAGAACCTAGTCACCTCTAAGTTTGTATGAACCCTAGGTTGATAATTTGAGTTGAGGAGCACTTGGGAGTTGCAATACTCTTGGTGTAATATCATGGCTCACCACTTTTTGGTGCCATTTCTAAGGAGGTGTCTAAGTAGGTGTTTTTATGTTGAAGCACTGTTTTTTTTGTTTTCCATTAGTCTTATTATTTTGAAAAAAGTGAAAATTTCTAAAAATATACATGCTCTTTCATGCCTCGTAGGAGTAAGGATAACCAAGGGAAATTCTTACCAAAAACCCCCACCCCCTCAAGTAGTCAACCTTGATTCTTCTTCAGTGACTGTGAACTTCCCTCTCTGACTATAGAGGAGTTGGAAAAACCATTAGGAGAGCCACCTGAAATTTTTGAAGAATGTATAGGAGAAGAAGAACTTATCTCGCCTACCCAAATTATGGTTGAAAACCAGAACAATAAGCTTTTCCCTATCAAACAAACCAATGGAGAGGATAGAATGAAAAATATAAGTTGTGAATCCCTTCCACATTTCCATGGCCTAATATCTAAAGATCTTAACACCTTCAGGTTTGAGTTTGTTGTTTTCTATAGGACCTATGACTATGCCTCTTATGAGCAGAAGTTGAAGTTATTTCCTTCTACCCTCAAAGATGCATCCTTGCGCTAGTTTATGAGTCTACCTAGAGGAAGCATTATTACCTGGGCTCAAATGCAACAAACCTTCAATGACAAATATCGAGATTATTGTAGATCCAAAGAAACAAAGGAGGAAATCTTTATATGACCCTTGGACCTGATGAACCTTTGGAGGATTATGAGGAAAGATTTAAACTCAATTATAGGAGGGCCAAATGTACCCTTGATCTTGAGTGACTCAAGCTAGTTCTTCTCTAAGGGATCATGGAAGATGTAATGGAACCCCTCAACATGCTATATGGATGATATATCTACCGATTTCCTTATGATGACATCAAAATTGTATTCAAGAATTACTCTAGGGTTGATAGGAAGAAGGGTAGGTCTAGCCAAAGCTTGATTAGTTCCTCTCCCTCCAAAATAGCCATTAAGCATGAAATTTTACATACCTTTTCCTTGCATATGGATAATATGCAATCAAAAGAAAGCAAGAGGAAGTAAAGAGGGCATTGGCTATCTTCTTCCCTATATGCACTAAGAGACACCCTAGGAATGAGTTCTCACTAAATATCATATATTTCTGCTTAGTCTGTGAGGAAAGTCATGCAACAGTTAAATTCCCCTCTCTGCCAGGTCTAAAGGTTATATACCAATGAGGGGTAGAAGGTGCACATTATCCTCACTACAAATCAAAATGTACCTTTCCAGCCTTGGTACCCTTCCACTCATCCATCATGGTCCACACCTCCTCCTTGGTCTTATACTCCTCAATATCCTCCTCAACCTATCAACCCTCCTTTTAAGCCATACCCACCCCAATCTTCCCAATGGGACAACCCCTCCTACTTTACTGCCTCCACCTCACCTCAAACACAGCTCCCTCACCATACTCCACCTAAACAACCTTAAATGTCTGCTCAACCAAATCTAAACCTAAATAATAAGCAGGCACAACAAGTATATATGGGGAACATCCTATCTTTTTTATGGTGTGGAAATCCAAGAGATCAACCTTTGGTCTAGGAGATTTCTCCCGTATAATCAACCACATTCTCCACCTGAAGAGCTTTAAGAAGAGGAGGAGAGTGACCCTCAAATCAATGCACCTCCTTATCTTGAAAGGTTGGTCCACCCTAAACAACACACCCCATAAGAGGATGAACTTCTGTGAGAGTGGAAGAATTTGTGTGTCAAGAGACCCCTCCTCCAGGCCATAAAAAATGTTCCCATTTACAACAAGATTATCAAGGATGAATGTTTCAAAATTCCTAAGATAATGAGAAGATATACTACCACAATCAATGTTTTTGGACAACTATCTGATCTGATGTTGGGAAGAGTAATCTCCCCAAAGTATTTGGATCCTGGTAGTCTAGAACTGGATGTGCACATCAATGGTATTGTGGTCCCTAATACCTTGATTAATATTGGAGCTACAATCAATGTAATGACCAGGGAAATCATGCTAAAGCTTAACCTCCAAGGGGCTTTAAGGAAGACCACCACAATGTTGCAACTTGCATATAGGTCCACAATTTCTCCTTAGGGATTTATTGAGGATGTGATGGTCTCCATTGACTCTTGGGAGTAACCCATTGATTTCTTGGTACTCTAGCCCAAAACCAATTTTAATGCCTACCCTCTCATTCTAAGAAGACATTAGCTGGCCATTGTTAATGCCTACATTAGTTGCAGGGTTGGGAACATGACTATTAAGAATGGGCATTTATCCAAATAACTTGTTGTTATAGACATTTTTGGGCACTTCAACCCCAATCATAAATGTCCATAAACTAAGGACTCCTAAGTCCCTAAAAGTGTTGCTTCACTACCTAAAGGAACAACGTCAACTGATTACATCATCTCCCAGAAGTTCTCCACTGAAAACTGCTCATAAATGGTCAAAACTAGACCATACTGAAAGCTCAATGCAAGGGGTGCGATGCATATCACCTTCCCAGTGTACAAGGTGCGATGCATACTAATTTTCTCCTCTGTAGGGTATGATGGTCGGGAATGGACAAATGGCAGGGACAAAAATGTGAGGTGGAAGATCATGGAATCTTCCAGAAGCTTCTCCTCTGACACTTGCCTCTCCATTTTCGACCAGGGATGAGTAAGAGATCATCATTCTCCAAGTGGAAGTAGGAACTATAAGAAAGAGGACACTAATCAAGATCCTAGAAGATGACTCACCTCTCTATAATCATCTATATATGGATCCCTCATCACAGAGATCCAGAGGATGGAATTTTGTATCTTATAGAGAAGTGTTGTTGG